>MU622397.1:0-64520 GCA_025399235.1 Backusella circina FSU 941
AAATTTAGTGGTTTTGTTTTCTAAAATAACAATACTATTAATAAATAAACGATTTAAATTTAAAGTTAATAGGTTTTTCATTTTTCATTTTTCATTATTTTCTTTGTTTTGAAGATTTATTCTGCAAAATAACTACGCAGATCTTCCGAACAATATGGCTAACTAATTTAACTAGAGTTCTTGAATAGATTTCAAGTGACTATAATGTATTTACGAGACTAAGCTAGAAACAAACCATCAAATTATCTTTTTTTAGCATTCTCAAAATAAACGGTTAAGGAGAACGATAACAATAACTAAAGGTTTCAATGGTATTTTGTAGTTTTTATATATAAAAAATAAATAAAAATAGACTGATAAAGTAGTAGTAGTAGTAGCATTTTATTCATTATTCCCTTGGCAATTAAATTAAATAGCGTAATAATTTATTTTATAAAAGCATATATTACAGCATGCACATTAAAAATATAAAAAAATATAAAAAAAGAAAAGATTTGGGCAGTTTAAATTAAGATGTTTCGTATCAAGTAAGGGGGACTGGAGAATATTTAATTGCACCAGGTGAACAAAAGAGGATCATCCTTAAAGTAAACCAAACTAAAAATACCAATATACTGTAATCAGAGCGTAAAGCATTTTACCATTGAATTAATTCTGTTAAACATAATAAGCATATTATATGATCCTTCATCTTTTTTCTGCTTTTAATTTTATGAATAAAGAAAAGAAAAAACTCGAATCAAAGCTAATTGTTTATAACTATATTTATACTCTAAATCAATTTATAGTCATAGAGTAAAAAAAAGGAGTTGGCAATAACAAGGATTACAGTCTATCGTTTATGTATACTTTTTTTAATTGCCATCTCTTTATTACCCGTCATAAAAATAATTGAAAGTAACGAATGATTACCACGTTAATATGATTTCTTGACACTTTTTCTTGATATAAGTGTGAATGTACGTGTACATAACCAAAACTTAGTATCTGCTCTATAAGTGCTTTTTTTAGGGATAAAAAAAAAAAGAAAGTACGGATTCGTGTCGCTCCAAACATAGCTCCAGCCAATTACTGAAAAAAATGCGTTACACGATGTATCCAAATTGTACATGTACAGCCTCCCTCCTTTTTCTTGCTTGCATTAGGTTAATGTTGTATATAGAGTGCGTATCATTTATTATTATTCTTTCTGTTGGTTTACTTTTTGTTTTAAATAATAAAAAAGAAAAAGAATTATTTTCTCTTTATTTTCTTTTCTTTGAAATATATATACTATGAGACTTTCTATTCTTTCAGCCTCTTTAATTTTGCTTTCAGCTGTATTCACCAGTGTAAGAGGTGACAGTTATGATGAAGCCATGGATATGTTTTGTGGAGGTAAAACCTGTTTATTTTTGCATTTATTTTTTTTTTTAAAAAAAAAAAATACTTTTGATATACATATTTAACATTTGTTCTAACTGTACTCTTTTTATATATCTAGGTCTTGCGGTAACCACTCCAGAAGAAAATCAAGTTTTTACAGCTGGGGCAACAGCCAAAGTTACCGTCAGTAAGTATTTTTTTAAGCAAAACAAAAAATATCAGAAACTGATTGTGTTTTAGCAAATTCGGATACGTCTGGACAGAAAAATATCACTGGTCTTGATGTGAGTAGACACTTCTTCTCTTTTGCTATTTAATTAATAATAAACATTACTTTAGTTATACACAGTTGAAGATGGCAACCCACGGTACATCAGAAATGTAAATGCTGATAAATTTGTGCTAGGAAGTCAAGCTTCTCTTGATAATGTGTTACCTAGTGACTTGAAAGCTGGATATTACTATTACCGGTATGTATTCAGTATCTTCATATCTCCATTCACTCTATATACTAAATAGTACAACAATAGTGTGTGGATTACTAATGTATTACATGGAGAACACGGACCTGATTGTTTAGAGATGTCACCCACTTTTAAAGTTGCTACTGGTTCTCATACCAACGCATACGGTTTCACTACTTATGCAGAAGCTTTAGATGATACGTCTATATTCAAGCCTGAATTCGCATTAGGATGCTTCGGTCTAAAAGTAAAGAGCCCAACTGAAGGAAGTACAGTAAAACAAGGAACCCATGTTTCGATAGTCTTGAATAAGGATAGTGCATCTCAAACAACGCTACTGAACCAGGTTGATCTTTATAAAGTCAAAGAAGGAAAAGACGAACTTGTGACCAACATCTGGAAAGACACTGAAAGAATTCCAAAAGTTTTCATCTTGAAGGACCAATTACGCGTACCTGAAGAACATTATGATCCTAATGCGTCTTATTTCTACAAATTGGATGTAACGGGTAAGCGCGAAGGCGATAAATGCACCTTCCAGTCAGGTGCTTTCAAGATCATCGCTTAAATTTGCATCACTTTTCCTTTTTATTATACAAAAAAAGAACCGTTAAAGCAGATTCCATTAGAGAGAAGCTTTATTGTTTTGTTTTGTTTTTCTCTTACATATAAATACCATTCTTTTTTTTTTGCTATTAAACTGTATTTCTTATTTGAATCGATTACGTCGTCTTTAATTTTCTTCAGTTCTCATAAATAAACTAGCCCCTTCATTATATGTAGGAAAACAAAAAAAAAAGTATATATTTTAATGAGTAGACAAACAATTAGGCATCTATGTACTATATTTATTTTTATTTTATATAAACAGAGTCATTTATGTATTCCACACATCGGTGTTAGTTTAAATACAAAGAAAGTGACTAAAAGAGGTCAGGCTAAGATAGACGCAATGTATTTATGGATTAGCTATGTAAATCACAACTAATTTAAGTTTAGGCAAGGGGTACGACCACATTTATATTTATATATTGTAAACTATCAAGATCCATGACACGTGGTATAGCGATGTATGTATAGAGAGAGAGAGGGGAGGAACTAAATAATATCATAATTTTTGCAATTGACTATTCACATATTCATTTAAAACATCAAGCCAACTAGTTCGATATTACTCTACATGCTGTTTATTTCAAGAAATTGATAAAATCTACAAATTAATGAGAAAAGTGAAGAGAGTAATTGAAAATACGTAATGTATCATAAAAAAAAACTTTTGACTTTAATTCTAAAATCATTTGATCACCAGAGTAAGTGATTCTACCCGAGAGGAAAGATGTCTTTTTAAATAAGTAGATCGAGAGAGCTATTGTTTTTGCTTTCTTTTTTCTTTTTTTTTTTGTTCCAACTTATTATGCTATAGAAAGACGTAGACTTCTCATAAAACAATGTTTATAAATTAAAATTCAGTAAATTTAATATCTTATCTAATAAGATCTTACCAATTTCAAATATATTGTTGGTACCTGCGAACAATATTCCTGGTTGATCAAAGATACTAGTTGACTTTAAAAAGGGCATATGTGAAAGGGAGTACGATCGAATACAGTGTACAGGATAAAAGCTATTGATGACGTTTTATACCGGTTCCAATAAGATGTCTTTGAATCAGGCTTTTACTCCACAATGTATAACCTAAAATTAAGATTAGTGATTGGTATAAAATAAATATTAATGTAGAATTATATCAATCACCTTTTACTATCAAATAGGTACCATTCGCTTGATGTCATCATAAACGCCGTGCTATGACATACTATTGTTCCTCTATTAAGGGCATTGTTCAGACTTAACAAATAAATACATATATATAAATTGGTTTTTTTCCTATTTCTATTATTTCCGTATTGAATAACCTCTTTATGAAAAGCCAACCTGAAAATAAAGTTTTCATGTTTGACAGGAAGGGTGAGAAAATAACGTAATCTTAAGAATTATAATTTTTGTGGAAAGCGATATTCAGACTTTTCCCATTTGATTATACCGTATTATCCTCAAGCTACAGAGCCTTGGTTTTACCCTTTTCCTGGGTTTCGATCCCTTTTTTTTTAGTGAAAATAATCTGATCTTGAATTAGAGCTTAAAAGTTTATCATTATATCCAACGATTATATCCATTGAATAATAAAACCTCCGAGTAAATCATGGCTTATCGAGAATATATATATGTTGTGCAATAATGTAGTGTAGTTGGCTAAAAGATTCAATTCCTAAAAATGAACTTTGTATTGTGAATTTCATGCCCTGATTTTGGGATTCTAACTTTCTTCGAAAGGATAGCCAGCCTCAGTTAAATTGTCTCATATTACAGTGTCTTTAGTTTTCTTTTGGATTCCAACATAGCCTTTCTATATGTACCGAAAGTAGTTTGTTTCATTCATAATAATAAATTATAACGCGAAATGCAAAAACTTTGAATCCTAAGTGCGCGATGATTTGAGTTGCGATGAGCACACATTGTTATACGTTTCACAATAATCGGTTGTGTACTATTAAATTGTATTAAAATTTAAAATTGACAATTTAAAAACGAGAACTAAAACAACAACAGTTCTAGATTGTTATAATTAATATCTGGGTCAATATACATTTATAATAAAAATTCACTAGATGCTTATAATAATGTATAATAAAATAGAATGTTGATATATTATGTATATTTCGTTCTCTTTATCTTTTCCTTTCCTGGTATTAAAAATCAAGAAACTTTTACTATTTACTAAATTTGTTAATCACATGAGTGTACTTCTTACATAATTAAAGAAAGTACAATTCATGCTAATAATGTGAACTCATGTATCACAAATGATGGAAAAAGGCGGGATGAAAAAAAATGAAAATTCATCTCTTTCTCTCTTTCTTTCCAAGTATATGCTCTCCTAGAGGAATCAGATTTTAAAGTGTAAAGTTTCCTGATTTAACCATTTCGTAATATATCTCCCATTTCCCTTTTTTTTTCCCTGACGATAATTGCATTACAAACACGATTTAGAAATAAAAAGGAAAATCTAGGGTGCTGCTTAGATAGAATGAATATAAATACGTAATAAATTTTTGTTCGTTACCATTTGTTAGAAAAAAAAATAACTAAATCTTCTTTTTTCTTAAAAATGGTATCCTGGAACTTTATAGTAACGGCTTGCATAGGTCTTGTAGCCACTACTGTTAATGCATCTCCTATTGAAAAGAGAGCTGGAACCGCATACAACTACTGGACTATGAAAGCTTGGGGTGCCAACATTGGTAACTGGTTAATTCTTGAAAAATGGATGGATTCATCTATTTTTGATCAATACGCTCCCAATGCTTCTGATGAATGGACCTTCGCTCAGCAAGCTTCTGATCCTGCAACAGCTTTAACCAACCATTGGAATTCTTGGGTTACCGAGTCTGATTTCCAAACACTTGCTAGCGTTGGCGTGAACCATATTAGAATCCCAGTTGGATATTGGTAAATAGAGAATACATATACACATAAAATAATGTTCCTTCATAACACTCCCCTTTTTTTTCAGGGCTTTTATCAAACCTGATTCTGGAGAACCCTACGTCTCTACTGGACAAAAGGCTCAGATTGAGCGTATTCTTGGTTATTGTAATACTTATGGAATGTATGCTGTCATCGATTTACACGGTCTTCCAGGTTCGCAAAATGGTAATGATCACTCTGGACATGCTGGTAGCATCGGATTTTACTCAGACTACAACATTAACCGTGGATTACAGACTGTACAGGCTGTCGTTGATTGGATGAATGGATTGGATTCTACAAAGAAGAGCAGAATTGCATCCATTGAATCTGCAAATGAACCTCATGTCGACTCCACAACATTGCCCATTCTTAAAAACTACTATACCAGCGCTTTCAACATTATTAACAACTCTGCTTTCAAGGTACCAATGATGTTCCATGATGCCTTCCAAGGTTTATCTGCATGGAGCAACTTCTTGCCCGCCCCTGCTAATGCTGTTATTGATCTTCATCCCTACTATGCTTTCCCTCCTAATACTGACACTAGTTCCATCATCAGTGGTATTTGCAATACCAAATCATCTGCCTCAAGTTTCCATCTTCCTGTCTTCTTCGGTGAATGGTCTCTTGCATCAGGTGTTGCAAGCTCCGATAGCTGGCTCAGACAAATGATGGATACCCAAATTTCTGTTTATAAGAACTCTGGTGCCGGTGGTACCTTCTGGGCTTTGAAAAACAAGATCAATTCTGATGTATGGTCTATCGAACAGCTTATCAGCGAAGGTATCATTAACTCTGGTACATTCCCTTCATACACCAATAAGCAGTGTTAAGTCAATGCTATTTTTACCTTGACTGCCATCTCTATATAAGTACAGCTCTTTAATGTAGCTGGAAGCTCTATCTGTTTATACTTTTATAATGTAATAAACCGGTTTTATTATTTACTATATGATCAAACTTTAGTCTTCTAATTCTAAGGATAGCCAACAAACGATTTATTATTAAAATGTGGAAATGATATTTTTTGATGCTTTCAAAAAGCAGTACATAAACCTGCTTCCCATAAAGAAAACAATGGTGACAATAGTTGGTGTGCTTAATGTTTGACTTTCCATATAAAATATATATATATATTATTAATGTTAAGAAAAGTATTTACAAAAAATGAGGGATGTTTCTTTCGTTCTTTTGGCTCTCCATCTCTTTTATTTAGAAGCGGGAATGACCACCACGGTTACCTCCTCCGAAACCGCCACGGCCTCCACCGCCAAAGCCACCACGGCTACCACCACGGCTTCCACCGCCAAAGCCGCCACGGCTACCGCCACGACCTCCACCGCCAAAGCCACCGCGATCGCCACCAAATCCACCACGTCCACCTCCGCGGCCACCTCCAAATCCACCACGGCCTCCGCGATCGCCACCAAATCCACCACGGCCACCTCCACGGCCGCCGCGGCCTCCACGATCACTGAAGCCTGAACTTTTCTTCTTTTCAATCTTTCCTTGGAGACCTGTGGGCTTACCAGCTATTAAAACAACAACAATGAACAAGTTAGTGACATATCGCTATGAATAGGTATATAGTTACCCTTTCCAACAGTCTTTGGCTTTGGGAGGAATCTTTCCATAGGTAAAAGCTTATCAGATCCAATATAGAATTTATCACCTTGTTTATAAGCCTTTGCTGCATTGCTATCTTGCAACTTGACGGTGAAATAGACTTCGTCCAAGGGACCCAAGATCTCATCGATCTTACCGATTTGCTGCTTATTTTCGGTATAGATGGGTGCATTGAAAAAGGGGATCTTTGGGTTGGTAGCTTTACAAACAAGTTCACCTTCACATGCACTCATGAAATTTCCAGCAACTTTACTTTTTTTTATTAGTTGCTGTTCTTCATGTTTTTTTTTTTATTATTTACCAAGGATCTCTGCTGGTGGGCCTTGGTTAAAATTGTTGAAACCACCACGTCCTCCTCCACGTCCGCCTCCACGTCCTCCACGATTGAAACTCATTGTCTTTTTATATGTATGTGTTGTATTGAACGATTAAAAAAAAAAAAAAAAAAAGAGCAAAAAATTTTGACAGCTTTACCATCTAAAACACAGTCACATACACAAATCATGAAACAGAACAGGATTGCTTTTTATTGCTATATTTTAATGGATGCTATAAGGTTTTGTTTTTCTATCATAGGTCTCTTCATCCCAAATAAAGTTGGAGTGTAGCGTTCTATATCTTGTTAAGCAGCTCCAATTATGCCAATCTAATATAATAATATATGTTATTACTGTGCTGTTGTTACGAGGTTAAACGTAACTTACCAAAGGAGTCATCTGAATTACAGTTACATTTCTTTTGCAAGTAGTTTTCAGTAGGACAGTGCATAAGTGGCTCTGATTTATAACCAATATCATTGAAGAAATGGATATCAGTTTCTTTAAGCATTAATGCAAGAGCTATTGAATGAACAGGTGCATCCGCCCATCTTTCATAGAAAAAGCCACCTGCATTATCAATGTAGTCGAAGAATTTAATATATCTCTCACTTCGGAAGAATGCAAGAGAACCAATCTAAATGGAATATACAAATGTTTTGAATATTTTGTTGACGTGAAGAAAAAAAAAAAACTTACTTCAAAGTTTGAATAGAATTGGCAACCATTATAGTTCAAAAAGTCATCGTCTGTAAGCCATGAGGCTAGACTATTCTTCTTTTCCATATTAATATAGTGAGGGTACTTCTTCATAAATTCCAAAACAACCTCCCAAAGAGTACCAAAACTCTCAGGATATTCTGTCAAGGACATGGTCCAGCCATATTTGTAATCGTTATCCTTCATCATTTGGAATACATCATAATCAATGTCACAGAAATACTCAATGGTAGGATCAATACGCCAGTAATATTCAAAATCATCTAATAAAGGATGTCTAAAGAAGTAGCCAGATTGAAATCTATATATAAAGTTTTAGTGTTAATAAATAATAATAATGTACGGGAAATCCAAGTTAAATTAGCTACCTGCTCATATGCTGATGAACCTCACTTACGCCACTTGTAGGCTTCTTCTTTTCCATTTCATCTCTACATTCTGCAGCATATGTTTGATTGATGTATGCAGGATAGCCCCACATGTCAGGCTCAATTTTACCAAACAACACCTTTGCCTTTGTAAGGTCGGTTACCCTTTCTTTAAACTCGTCTGATAATTCTTCGTGACTCAGAAACACGTAAGGGTATCCAAACTTACGATTGAAACGATCTTCCATTTGGCGCATAGAGAGGCGAATCCCTTGTAGATTATCGTTCTGTGCAAGAATTACAAAGGCAGCCCTGACTTTATCACCATCGTTACCAGCATCTTCTTCATCAATGACATATTCTGCTGAATACTCATCTAGCGTGTTCTTTAAATATTTTGAAGGTATTTTGGATGGTGGATGAGGATTTAGACCTTTTAAACCTTGTTCATCGTACCAATTATCAGAGAGCTGTGAAATGTCTGATGTTCTGGGTATAAATAGGTATCCCAGTAGGCATAGCATACCAAAGAAGACTATTAACTGGAAATAACGTGATTGTTTGCTTTTATGTATCATTTTGTTGTTATGAAGAAGTATGAAAGGAAAGAAACAAATGGCAACAGGGGAGATGCTTTGATTTATTTTAACGGTACGCATATCTTCACACTTTAGAGAAATTCTTGTTTGTTCATCTTTGATTGGCTAATCTAATTATTAAAGTCAGATCAAATGATTTCTGTTGTTTGACATGTTATAGTTTTTTTGAAAAAAATTTCTTCAAAGTAGGACTTTTTTTTTTAATAATAAAAAAAAACTATAAAAACGGTCAACGAAACGAGATGTTCATTTATCCTTCTTTTTCTTATTCTTCAAATCAAACTTTGTTTTAATATTGAAAGAACGGGAAGCTCACTTCATCAGCAATCCAAATAATGATATCCTCTTGTTCTTTTTGTAAAAGAGCATGAGTTGTTTGTTTGGATGGCGGAATGGAGCTGATTGGAATGTGCGATAAATAACAATAAGGTAAATTGTCTTAAAGGTATAATGTGTGTGTGTGTGTATTTTTCTTTTTCTTTTCATGTGATGATTAAGTTTTATACTGAGAAATGGCTCATATACGCAATTCGAGTCTTTCATTCGTATGAATGTTATTATTACTTGCCCTCTCTGATTTAAAAAAAAAAGAAAATACCATACAAACATATATTGAACTAAATAGTTGTATTTATTTGTATCTAATATTTATATTTATATCTTACATAGATTCATTTGCCCTTCTATCATCAGTACGGCTTATTTGCTTTTATTTTTAAAAAAAAATATTAATAAAAAGTTTTATACCCCTACATTTTACATTTTGTTTCATTGATATTTGAGTGGTTTGTACTAGTCCTTTGCATGGGACATAAAGATGCAGCCATCCAAACAGTATTTAATAACACCATTGCTTTACTAATCATAAACCGAGGTGTTTACTATATCTTTGTTTGGTAGAGGAACCCTGTCAATTTTTTTTTTCCTGTTTGTGACAGGTAATTCGCTTGGAGGCTTTTTATTGTTTATGATAAAAGGCTCCAGTAATTTTGGGACCCAGATTTCAATAACTCATTTTAAGGGACTTTTGATGATTTTATTTAATAAAGATAATAACATGAGAAAGTGAATATATATATGAAAAACTCTTCTAGATTTGGTAAAATGGATTTAAAGGGATGTTTTGTAATTATTATTGTTATATTGTTCTGCTTTTTTTTTTGTTGTTTTCTGCGAATTTTGTGGATAAAATCCACCTGAATATAAGCTGCTACCCAATCTGTCTAAAGACCAATTCCGAGTATTTTTGAAAGTTTGGAGGTTGCTTATAGCATCTTCTGCGGGCATCTCAGCGTCTTTTCCGAGGTCTTCAATAGCCATGTTCTATCATTTTTTTTCCATTTTGTTCCTCGTTTCTTTTCTATCTCTTCCACAAGCCAATCTCCATTTAAACTCTTCTTCCATTCTTCCCAAAAACCACTCACAGTATCCACATTTTGATTCACCTTGTATATAAGAATATCGTCTACAGTAGATTGACAAACAGCCTGAGCAACTACTGGTGGTCTGAATTCTGTTTCTGGTATGGTCGCATTGACCTGTAATGGAGCCATGCTAGCTGAAGTGACGTGGGAAGCAGTACTGTTGAAGACAATGCCAGAGAGTGTACCAGAGGATGATAAAGTTTCACTGCCATTATTCAGTAAGTTTTTGGCGTTCATTTAATTCTTTAATAGGATTTACAAAGTTTCTGTTCATGCTAGACAATTAGTGATATATTTCTGGCACCAACCTTTCAACTGTTGATGACTGTGGACCAGAGTTATCAGCTATCCGATATTTAACATTTCTATTTTGAGAAATGGTATTTAGACGCATATAATTAAAATATAGATATAAGATTCATAGCTTATCTTTGAAACTCCAAAAGAGTGGATTTCTGAATAACATATTCGTTCAAATAGGATGAATAGAAATTACTTCCATCATCATGGAAGCATCCTGCAGATATTTTGTTTTAGGACACTTAAACAACTCCAAGAACGCGTCCCCTGATCCACAAATTTCAATATTGGAGTTACTTGCATATAGATCCATTCAATAGTCAGCCCAAGGAAATGTCAATTGTTCCAGTTTGTCACAAGGCTCCTCTTCTGCTCTGAGAAAGCGATATGCTGCATTTTAAGATCAGTTCCTTCCCAATTATCACCATCTTCTTGTACACTGGCTATGATTGGTCAAATCATTGGATCGGTATCTGCTCCACTTGCATTAAATACCATGACAATGTTAAGCTTTATTTGTTTTGAAATTTCACTTTTTTTTTTTTTTTTTTTTTAATAGTAACTTTGTTTTACTTATTTATATTGATCATAGTGTACAGCTACATGGTTCACAGATGATAAAGGAGCAACTACAGGCGTTTTTGAAGGTAATTATATAAAAAGAGGAAAGAACACTGTCATTACATGTACTAATAATAATCGGTTTTACAGCATTCAATTATAGTGCAATTATTGGTATGTTCATGGTTCCCAAATTAGTAACTAGATTAGAAAAATTACCAGGTAGTGTTCATATTGTCTCCAGAATTGCCTGTGCTATATTTATTCCGCCTTATTCGATTACAACATCAGAAGATTCACCTAGTTTCTCCCGAGGTATTTGCTTACTGGCCAAAACTTACAACTACTGGCTACTTTTCATGGTACATAGACTTAATATTGAGTTGGGTCCGATTTTCACACAAATAATCTCACCTTATGGTTGTACCTATATTCAAGCTGATCAGATGAATGCCATTGTTTCTTTGCGGGAACATTGGGCTGATGTAAGCAATATCTATTTATATACGAATATAATAATCTAAGTAATGGTAGATCAACTCGTCAAAAATCAGAATGACGTGTATTATGCACTACATTTGAAGTAAACAATAGTTCCCCATTTTGTATATTCAAAAGCCCATTTGTATGTTCATTTTGTTTTATTATGATATCAGCGTCGTCACCAACATTTTGTCCTTTTTTTTTACTTTTTACTTTTTTTAATGAAGATAATACTCGAGTTATACAATATATATTTATATAAAAATTCTAATCGTCCTCACTCAAACCAACTAACTCCTTACCCATCTTCTTATCCAAACGACAGATAGGGTAATCCTTAATCATAGCAATGTTGACCTTATGACCTAAAAGGTCACGGATGTTGGAGATACCGTACTTGACCATTGTAGGACGCTCAAGACCAAGACCCCAAGCGATGACACGGACATCAGGAGGCAAGCCCAAGGGGAGCAACATTTCAGGACGGAACATACCAGAGTTACCAATTTCGACCCAGCTCTTCAAACCTTCGTGGTAAGAGAAGATTTCCATAGAGGGTTCTGTGTAAGGGTTATAAGTAGGCTTGAAGCGGATCTTGTTCATACCCATCTTCTTGAAGAAGACATCCATGAAACCGATTAAATCACCCAAGGTCAAGTTTCTATCACAAATAACACCTTCGATTTGGTGGAATTCGGCCAAGTGAGTGGCATCGACGGATTCGTTACGGAATACACGATCAATGGAGAAATATTTGGCGGGACGGAATTCACCAATCTTCTTAGTCTCTTCAGCTAACTTCCAAAGCATATAAGAACTGACAGCAGTGGTGTGTGTGCGCAAAATCAACTTTTCGGCTTCGGATTCCTTCCAGTTATAGTTGTAACCAATGGATCCTGTGTCTCCACCATCTTCGTGTGTCTTTTTAATCTTTTCCATCAAATCGCGAGGATAGCGATCAGAAGTAGCAGGATCTGTAAAATAAGAATATGTTTCTCTTAGTATATAAAAAGTTCTTCCTTTCTCGCTCTCTCTCTCTCTCTCTCTCTCCATCCAGTTATATAATTCCGTTCTCTATTTACCCTTCAAGAAGAAAGTATCATGTGCATCTCTGGCAGGATGCTGTTGAGGTTGGAAAAGAGCATCGAAATTCCAGAAACTGGATTCAGCAAAACAGTTGGTAGGCATTTCCTGGAAACCCATTTCAAAGAAAATTTCACGGAACTCTTGACGCACCTTCATCAAAGGATGAAGATGACCTCCAGCAGGAGGAATACCTTCAGCGTCAAAGTTGTATTTCTTGAAAGTAGCATTCTTCCAATCACCACTAAACAAGTAAATAGTGATTAGATTCGTTCTTCAACTTTATCTATTAACTTACGAAAGGAGCATATCAGAAGTGATATCAGTAGCCTCCTTTTTAACCTCCAAGGAGAAGTCAGGGCCTTTAGTAACACTGTAAGTGGTGGATTTTCTACACAAAAAATAAAGAGGGAAAATTAGAGAGAATAAGATTAAATGTCCGAATAAAAAAGCTGTGAGTCATACTGCTTGTCAACCAAAGTTCTCTTCTTCAATTCGGCAAGTACTTTAGCATCCTTAAGTGTTCCAGTTGATTCAACTTCCTTCAAATCAATTTGTGTCTGATCAACAATGCTCTCAACAACACGAACAAGGTTGGCTCCCTTCTTAGAAATCCATTTATTCTTGAAAGCCTTGCCTTGACCAGCCTTGGCAGAAGAACCGACCTTAGCCTGATTATACATCCTGGTTAGAAACTATATTCGTAACGCGCCTCTCTCTCTTTCCTTCTTTCTTGTTTTTGTTTTACCTGAAGTTCAGCAACTGGAATACCTTCTGCACCAGCAGGAACAGCGTCGAAAACGCGAGCTTCGTGACTACCGTCCTTGGCAAGTTGTTTACCTTCCTCAGTCAAAACCCAAAAGACGTTTTCAATGGGTTCAAAGTCGATCATCTAAAACAAATGTTGTTAAATACGGCGCTCTTTTTTTTTGTGGTCGCATACTTTCTCTTATCATCGCCTTACCTCTTTAGACTTTAAACTGCTAAGGGCACCAAGAAGTGTAGGCTGGTCAACAGGCTTTTCATTGAAAGTTAAGTCCTTGCTATCAGCAATAGAACCATTCTTGTCGAGAGTAGTAAGGACAAGTGACTGCAATTCTTCGGTAGTTGCCATCTTGTCTTCAAGTATATAACAAACACTCAAATTGAGAGAAAAAGAAAAAAAAAAAAAAATCAATTTGGTAATACAATTTTGAGTCAGTATTATTATTTTTTTTTAGGTGGCTGAGCTTTGATTTAATCAAAGGAATAATGACGAGAGTAGAGTGAAAAGTGCCTTTTTAACTAAACAGCCGCAGTATGACTTTCATTAAAGGAGTTATCTATTCATAATAGAATAGAGAGTGTAGTATAAGAGAGTAATAGAGTATAAATAGATAGTAGTTGTATCGAATATGTATACTCAACCAGGATGGAAATATACTTCCTCTTGTAGAATAAGCTGCGTTTGAATAACTAAAATTTGAAATATATTCTAGAAGTAAAGAAACCGTCATTCAGGAACAAGAAAGATTTGATAGTATAGCGTATTCATCATAAAACACATACTTTAATCAGGCCAAATTTACTCTATGTCGACTCAATATATGCTCTACTATATAGAAGCAATTATTTCCTGTTATTATAGAAGTACGAGTAGAGATTTTATATCCCTAGTTAGCAAGGAAGAAGAGGAAGAGGTAATGGATATGGATGTAGTGAGGTAATTTCCACTTCCAAAGATGCATTGTTTCGGTCCCTTTCTCTATGATTGATTAAGAGATATGAAGAATGACAGTGTTAAAAAGTGGACAAAAAACGTAACTTTGATTCTATTTATAAAGAAATAATACTTATTTGTTTATTTTAGATCAACATTTTTGATTATGAAATGATTTTTGTCCCCATCAACAGAAAGAACGTACATTAGGTGTTAGGGGTCATCGATGTCAAGAAGAGGGGCATCTCTGCTTATGATACAAGAAAACGAAAGAATGGAGACATATTGAAGGTATTGAAAAGATATTTAAAGAAAGAATCTAGAACAAAAGATGGAACAAAAATAAATTTGACAGTTTGGACAGCCGAATCACTAACCAACATCTCTACCCAAGCAGAGACAAATAACTGTGGTGTTTTTATGCGATCATTTGTATAAAGACTATCTATACGCGGTAAACTGGAGCTTACGCAAAAAGATACAGCCTTGTTACGACGTCGAATGGTATTGCCCATTGTTAAAAAAAAAAAGGCTTTTCAAGTATTTAATCTATCAAATGTCTTTAAGTGATTTGGATATTATTCTTTGTTGCATTCAACAGCTTTTTTTTTTATTTTATTTTTTTTATCTTCATTCTCAAAATAAAAGTTTTTGATATACGTTTTGTACTTATTAAAGCAAGTGTAGAACTACGTTACTTAATTAAAAGATATTAGTCATTGTTAATGGTAAGGGATTATTGTCTTTTATGGGACATGAAATGATCCAAACCATTTTATTATGTGCATTTTTAGTGTTGTTTAGTTTGTGGCCCTTGCTTATTGATGCAGAATCATACATTTTTGTGTAATTGAAGTTGAATGGATATTCCCATAATAGTGTTAATACAAAAGCAAGAGCATGGAAACTTAATTTTTATAAAAAAAAACAAAAAAAAAAAACCAATATTTTGGAAAAAAAGAAATAAAGATTGTACTGTATATTAAAAACATGTGTTTTGATCGGCAGTGGCTCAAATACAACTGATTTCAGAATGTTTTCGTTTTCCTTTAAACTAGATGCAATCTACTGAACTACAAATAACGTAGCTGATATGATAAAGCAATTCAATGCAATTATTTTTCTGGACATGTTTGAACAACATTTACTCAATAGAGATATGTTGTCAGTAAGACCATGTCGACGATCACTTTACTTAATCTCTATTAAAGGAAATAAAAGCAAACCAATTTCGTAAAAACAAAGAAGCTTATTTTAAACTTTTATTTATTTATTTATATGTTTAATTGGTAGAAATTTAAGATGGTCATATACAAAATAATCTATCTTATCTTATTGTCGCTTTATCTATTTCTTTAATAATCGCTATGTTGGAGTGTTACATCAGCCACATGATCTTTATTTATATATTTATTCAATATAATACAATTAATCGATTGCGATGAAATTCTATTGGTCCTATATAAATATTAATTTGATGTATTGTCTTGGTATAAAAAATCAACGAGAAATAAATAAATAAATATAAATAGATTTTAATTTTCCCGTTCCTTTTTTCTTTTATTTTTTCAACATAATAAATATACTCGCTCGTTGACTTTTTATTTATATCATTACTTTTTTCGATATAACATAGTATTCGTAAATGATACAAACTAGTCTTGGCAGCGAACTTGACATATCGCTTGAACCTTTTAATCGAGAATGCATGTTATTCCCAACTTATGCTAAAAGGAATCCAGACAGTGCGTTTGAATATAAGAGTGTATGAAAATATGAAAGTCATTAAACCTTCTTTTTTATCTAGAATCATCAGAGTGGATTGTACATACAAAAGGTTGGGCATTTTCCCATAATAGTTCAACAACAAAGCAAAAGATGATGATGAGTATGTCATAAATATATAGATACAAGTTGATTTATATTTCCATATATTAAAATATTCCGCTAGGTATTACAAGGAGTGTTGCTGGAAAATCTTCTGCTGATCAAACATCTGCCACCATGTTTGAGCAACGTTTCAAATACTTCTTTGCAAATAATAAGCGCAATAAGGAATTCGCCATACAGGCAATCGGTACAATTAAAGACAGCAGTAAAACCGAAATGAGCAAGATGCTTGATAATTTAGCCGAACCTTTGATTGAATTTGATGATGATTACAAGACCGATCATTTGGATTGGACAAGAAAAGAATACTTAAATCAGAATTTAGCTGTATCACCCAGCGCACCAAATCATATCATTAGTACAAGTCCAGCTAGTACTGAAAATTCAGTATCATTGTCATTATCGGCAACACACAGTATTAATTCTGCCGAAAGTACAGATGACAATGATGACGAAGGCTTTGACGAAGATCCATTAGAATGCGGAGTACACTTAAAAACCAAGAACTCAGGGTTTCTATCTGGCCAGTTTTCTGTCCCTCATGATAACATTCTAAATTGGGCTCAACAGCAAAATCAATGCAACGCAAGGTTAATTCAAATACAATCTGTTTGTACAGACGGCAACAAATTTTCCAGAAACTATGGCATCGTGGATTTAATCGAACCTACAGGTATCTCTGTGATATCAGATATAGATGATACCATAAAGGATACGAAGATTTTATCAGGTGCGCGTGCTGTTCTTTCGAAAACATTCTTTGAGGAGCCTCAAAGCGTACAAGGAATGGCTGATGCATATAATTATTGGGTAACTACCACGGATTTTTTTTTGTCATGTAAAACTTTGTTCACCGATTAAACTCATGTTTGTTTTTATTTTTTATTTTTACTAGTATTCCCATGGTGTCTCATTCCACTATGTATCCAATAGCCCCTTTCAACTAATGCCAATGTTAGACTCCTTTATCCAAAAATCTCGATTCCCACCTGGTTCTATGCATCTTCGAACGGATGGTAGTCTTTTGTCCCGTTTAGTAGAAGTTCCTGGTCAAGCTAAACGTGAGGCTATTCTGGAAATTCTACATGATTTTCCTCAGCGCCGGTTTATACTTGTCGGTGATTCTGGAGAGATAGATTTGGAAATATACACACGCATTGCTTCAGAGTTCCCTAATCAGATTTTGAAAATATTTATTCGAGATGTTACAACCTCCGTTATTTTGGCACGATCATCTACATCTAATAACAATAATAACATAGAACTGTCTGAAAAGAAGAGAAATAGTACATTTACATCATTATTTCCGAAAAGACCAGGACCAGTAGTTCTCACGACATCACCTTTATCTAGTACTACTTCTTTGAGGGAAGATGTCGCTTCTTCCGCTAATGATGCTGCCGAATTGCTATCTGAACCTGAACAACCACAGCCACAACCACTTTCCTCTATGGAAAAATTAAAGAAATTGAAACCTCCTTTTGGGATAAGACGCGCAATGACGGCGACTTTGGCGGAACTAACATCATCAGGTGATTCACCAAAACCATTACATAGAGCCGCCACCACCCCCAATGAGCCTGAAAATTTAGCCTTAGAAGCATGTACGCAATTATATGACCGCGTGAGACGTGCTCAAATTCAGATACCCAATGTTGACATTATATTATTTGAAGATCCTAAAGTCATGACAAAAGATACTCAAATTAATGATTGTCTTTATAAGTACGTTGATGATACCTTCAATGATTCTGCTTATGATGAGACATCTCCAGTTCAGCCATCTACTCCAGTTTTGCATTCCATCTAGATTGACTTTGTACTATTACTTTGCATTGTATTTTTTCTCCTTTTTTTTTTTTTTTTTTTTTAATCATCATCATATTTTTAAATTTATCAAAACAAACAAACGGCAAAAACAATAATAACATTAACCATTCCGCCTTCCTTTTTTGGTTGTTTTCCAATATCATCTTGATCAAATAGGGGAGGGGTCTTTAAAAAAAGAGAGAAACATTTCCCGAAAAGAGCAGGACATTATTAATCAACGTGTACCTGAATAAGCCTTAGAAAAGCAAAAAAAAAAAAAAAGGGAGAAGAATAGTTTTCCCATGTCCCTTTCCAATACTAGTGTTATTTAATTTTCGTTTTAAAAATACGTTTCATAATCTCTCCTGTGGCGCAATGGGAGTAACACACAGAACTTCTAAACATGTCTCCAACTGTAAAGAATCAACATATATGAAACTTACTGTTTCAATATACTATCGATTTTCCGATAAAAGTAAAAAGTATTTAGACTATCGTGTTCATTAAGACTTTCGGTAATTTTAAATAAGCTTTTGTCTTGTTCTCCTTCAAACAGGTTACATATCTCAGAGGTTCCACATTCTCTTATTTTATTTTATTTTGCTGTTGGTGAATAAATCCTGGAGAATCACATTGTAGAAGATCCCCATCTTTTTTGTCGCTATTTATTCAGCTAGGGTAACACACCTTCTTTGAAATGAAGTTATTGATCTTATTTCATTTCTATTTTCCAATGATTGAATCTGTTTTAGGAAATTTTAAAGTAGTTTATGTAACTATGGCAAAAAATATACAACTAACCTGAATCATATGTCGCTCAAATGTCAACCGTGTAGCTTGTACCATTCTTCGTTATGTCTATTAGTATAATTTTCTAGAAGTAAGCCTCATCATTCATTTTTAGTCCAATCACCGAAAAATTCGTCTTTTCTTAAAATCCCTATCAAAAATGAGTTTGCTTATTCTACTGATCTTCTAACACGTTGGAAACTGTTAGTGTGTCTTTTTTTTTTTTTGTATTTATCATTTTCATTGAGTTCCTCTTTTTGAACATATTAAATGTTTGTAAAGTGTTTCATTATTACCAATTATAAGAAAATGGAAATATCTTTTAATGTTGCAAAACACGCACCGTAGCTATACAGTTGTTTTAATGTAGCATCCAGTTTTGAGTTTTCACTTGCCGTATATATCCATGCATTGATAAATATATTGAAAATTTATTTTGAAGACCATTCTATGGTTTTTAATAAACTTTATCTTTAGTCTTTCTTTTTTCATATTTTACCTTGTCTTAATACACAACACATATATAGTCTTAACTTCCCTTTCCAATCGATACATTTTAAGACTCTAATAAAATGTTTATACAAAAAAAAATTTTTCTTAATAAACTTCCCTCTAAGGGAATCATCTATAGGGCGGACTTATCGTATCCAAATACTTTTTAACCTTGAGTAAAGCAAAGATAAATCAATGCCATCTCAAATGCTATCATATTTATCATTTTGGATGAATTGTATAATATCGTAATGTTTGTTATAAGTAGTAACAGCAGGTGTGCTTTAAATTCCAACTTCTCCCAGAAAAACTTATTGACACATTTACAAAAAAATTTTGAAGACGAATATTTAGGATAATTTTACAGAAGAGTATACGAAAGATCGAATTTAAGAAGTCTAGATTTTCAAAGAGAGAACAAAGGTTGAAGTCGGCATATACTCAATATGCATAGTAAGTGTCTACCTTTCCTTGCTAATAATGTCATGTGTGAAAGTGTATTGTGTTTTTCTCTATAAAGCTCGTTTCACTTTTTAAAATGATGGAGAACTAGGATAAATTCGAATTATTTGGCACGATGAAAAACAACATTTTATCTCCAAGAAAACTCGTTATGATAAATTGTTACTTTCTTATGCCGAGTAAAATATCGTTAGCGAATGCATATTACTACTTTTAGAGTTTAGTAAAGTGATTTCATTTTTTTTTATAATAGTAAAACAAGTTATTTTTATGCTGACTAAATTTGAAGGCACATCAAAAAGTTAGTAAAAGTAAATTTATTTTATTAGTTTATTTCTAGAATGTACGAGAAGATACACTGGTCTTTCTTTTATAAATAATTGTGTACTTTTTTAAAATGTGCCGATTCTCTTATATCTGTTCCATTTCTACTTTCTTCATCGAAAATGAGCTGGGAATTATAAACTATATTTCCTAATGACTTTAAAATTTTTTCTCAATCATTCGAAAAGGCTTTCTTAATTACTTGAAAAAAATCTCCTCAGTTAATTAAAAAAGCATAGTATACATCGAATATATGATAAAACAAAGTCTACCATCACCATTCTTTTCATAAAGGGTATTTTTCTTGCATATCAATAAAGAAAAAGACGGAGTGAGAGTTTTGAAAAGATGAATTACTGTATTTACGGTCAGTTTGAGACAAGGCACATGAAAATGAGAACCCAAGACAATTCTACGGTCTTGTGAAATTGATTGAGACAACATGCCAATTAAAGGATTAATACTATTCATTGACTTGAGAGATGCTTACTTTTTTTTTTTTTTATCTAATATTCCTTCTTACTGTAGTACTTTTCTTTTAACAGATAATTCTGTGTGTGCATGAATTTATCACATCAATAAAAAAGACATAAAGAAGTCCTGATTATAGAGAGGGTATATACCGTTATAGTATGTATTATGTTCCTTGAATTTAAAAGTAGGGGGCTGCCTTTATGGCTTTTATGACATTTAAAGACCTTTAAAGGTCTTTAAATATAAGATCAATTTCATAATGACTGACAGCTTCAAATAGCACTGGTATTCTACTTTAACAATTCTTTTCGGTCTAAGCAACCATAAAATTATAGCAACTATGTTCATCTTGGTACTACAAACATATTTTTCTTCCTTAACCTTAGTGGTTTTATTATAAGAGCGTTTAACAGCTGTGATTGTATAATAATAATAGGTGCTGCCAATTCACTCTCACGTCAAACTGAGTTTGAACATATTGACACGTCACTCCTGGCTCGCATTCTTCTGTGTAAAATTAGAAATCATAATAAAAAAAAATCCAGTTACTCGAGTCCTTGTCAATAAAATATGCGAAATGTCAACAGGCGATTATTATTACAATGCACATCCATATTCAGTAGACACCATGTTCTATCGTTAACCAATGTGCCTCTACCTCAATGTCAAGTACTCCAATTAGCAAAACATAATGCTATTCGTTCTTTTTCCAGCTTATCCCCCATGCCCAACAAGAAGTATGAAAATATACATCCTAAAAGTCGACCTGCTGAACCGTGTATAGCCATTATAAAGCTTTCAACGCAAGGAAGAGGAAATGAAGCATTATCAATATATCTAAAACTATTAGACGACGGAGGTTTTCCATCCTCAGAAGCACAATATCAACTAACTCGATCACTGTATAAATCATCCAATCTATTAGGCATGCACGCTTTACACGATACACTAATATCATACTACAAGACACACACATTATCCCGGAGGAGCGGACGCAACTTAATATATATGTACACTATGCTAATCAATCTCATCTGTAAGAATACCAAGCCTGTAGATATGAACTCAATTACACACCTTTGCAAGGAAATGGCAGATCTAGAGCTCGATGGTTCGATACCACTGTATAACACCCTTATTAAATTATTCTTAGACAGAAACCAACTAGAAGATGCAAAAAGTATTTATAATGACTTGCTAAAAAAGGGCATGGAGCCATCAAAAGAGACATTTGGAATATTAATGCATTATGCGGCCAAGAAGAAGGATATACCACAATTGATACTTTATTTAGACGAAATGGATCGCTACGGAATAGAGCCCGATTATGCTACAATGACAGTTATTATAATAGCGCTATGTAAAACAAAAAATATCGATACGGCTAAGCAGTTATTAGAAGACCTACATAGCCTGTATGCATTTGTAAATGATGACTATAAAAATACTTTATTAAAAAAGATAGAAAGGCGACTTAAGAAATAAACCTAATTCACAGTTTGTGTCTGATTGTCGATTATTTAAACTAATATTTCATCTTTATTTTACAAAATGTATTGTCTGCTTGAAGAATTACGGAAAAACAATAATCCATATAATCGGTTTATGTGTACACGGTCAGATAGTGCAAAACTATCAATTTAATCGATTTCTTTGGCATTTATTGTTATTCAAGACAAAAAGTATCAAAAAGGATTGTAATGCTAGCTATTTGTAGTGGCTTACTCTTCAACCAATCACAGAGTAGTAGTGACTGTTATGAAAACTTTTTTTCAAATTCAAATATTAAAAACACGGTTTGTTATGAATTATTGTTCTTCCTCTTCCCCTCATCGTAAAAAATGGATATTCAAGTATGTATACACAATATTGTAAATAGATAGTTCTTGTTTATTAACTATATATAAATCATTAGACCGAAAAGGCCTTCCAAAAGCAAGCTGGTATTTTCCAAAACTCCAAGGATGCTAAACAACGTAACAAGCGTTGGTTCAAGGAGGTCGGTTATGGCTTCAAGACCCCTAGAGAAGCTAAGATCGGTAACTACATTGACAAGAAGTGTCCCTATGTCGGTGAGGTCAACATCCAGGGTCGTGTCCTTACTGGTACTGTCGTCTCCACCAAGATGAAGCGTACCCTTGTTGTCCGTCGTGATTATCTTCACTATATCCCCAAGTATAACCGTTATGAAAAGCGTCACAAGAACATCTCTGCTCACGTTTCCCCTGCTTTCGATAACTCTGCCATTGCAAAGTAAGTATATATATATTTTTTTTTGTATTTATTAAATTTGTTATTATTCGCTATTGTATTACTTTGTTCGTTGTGACAAAGAACGTTTGTATGAGCAAAGTTCAAATATTTCCCCCCTGTTTCCGTGGCTTATATGTCACGTGCCTTTGCGATGATTCTATTTCTGTTGTAACGGATGAGGTAGTTGGTGAGGTAGCGGCTCACCAAGCCTTTGATTCCAAATGTATTAACGTGCTTTTTTTGCCCTTCTCCTTTAGTGGTGATGTCGTTACCATTGGTCAGTGCCGTCCTCTATCCAAGACCGTTCGTTTCAACGTTGTCAAGGTTACCAAGGCTTTAGGTGCTTCCAAGAAGTTTACGAAGTTCTAAATGTTCTTCTATATTTTTTTTTTTGAAAAAAAATAAAATAAATCATTATTCACTTTAAACTTGAGTTTTTTTAATTTTTTTTTTTTTGTTTGAGCACACCCTTTCAGTCCTTTGATAAACAAAAACAAAAAAGGAAAGAACTTCCCCTTTTTTGAAACCTTGTTTTCTCCTTCTATCCCCCTTTATTTTTATTTTTGGCTTGAATGCTGCTTTTGCTTTTTTAGCTTTTTTCTTTCCTTAAAAAAAAAATCAAATAAAAATTTAAAGGTAGAAATACAATACAATAACGTAATAAAAATATGGACAAAATTTCTTAGTTTTTTTATTTTTTTTATTTTTTTTTTTGCATAAACTTTAGACAATGGCAAGCTCATGTACCGTGCTGGCATGGTGTCAGAAAGAACTTCATGACTTTATTGAACTTTTCTTGATTCCACCACTGACCGATATTTCTTTTTCAGTTTGGGCGGACGGGAAGGCACTTCTATGTTTAGCACACCGCTATTATCCAGAATCTATTGAAATCCTCACCAATGCTTTACAGGCAGATGATACACTTACTATTGCAACTGAAATATTTGAAGATCATCTGTTTATCACTTGGACAGGACCTGAACAATGGATTGAGTATCTTACTTGTTTGTATATTAAATTAAGTCAAGGTTTGGACCAGTTACGCGAGCTTGCAGTAGGTTCCGTCGATTGTTTAGAGAAATTCGCGCCACTTCAATTAAAGTGGAAGGAGATTTACAATCATGTCTCTGTAGGGGAGCCCCATCATATAAACTCACTAGCAGTGTCTCGAGATTTGTGTGATTTCCGTGCATTTATCAACACTTTGCCTATTGATGTACGCACACACCCTACTATTGCTGCCAACATTTCAGTCATCTATGCAACACATGCAGCTGTTAATTTGCAGCTGCATAAAGGAGGAGTTCTTTCCTTACCTTGCAAGTCAACTTTGTACAATGAACTTGACTTTATCCAGGCTAAAATGTTGAACTCGACTATGAATGATTCTCTCTTGTCAGATTTAGAACGGCGTACAACTGAAATTGGTGATGTGTTGAATAATTTATCAGCACCTGACGATTCACTGTTAGACAAACATCGATCGATTGTAATGTGGGTTCATGATATACGTGCCTGGCTAACTGAAACTGAGCGGGTGCGTATTTGGATCCAGGACAAAGTGAACCTGCTCGAATCAAAACCTGTTATTGACGCCTTGTACGACGTGGAGATTAAATATAGGATCGAGGAGATTGATACCTTATCTGACGAACAGCAAGCTTTGGAAAAAGAAATTGATATTTTTGATTCCCAAGAAATGTCTAAATTAAAATCCCATGTCAAATCACTTACATCTATTCATCGAGGTGATTTGAAAATGACTCCAGCAGATATTGCAACACTGGAAGTGGCGTTTACGGCTCTCGTGGCTTTGGATCAATTGATGCATCTGGTTCGACGTCACGGATACGATCAACAAATATTGTCATTACGCATGAGTTGGGAATGGGAATATCAAAAAGCATCAACATGGTTGGAAGAAACAAATGAAGAAGTTAAAGCTTTTATATATCAAAGAGCTCGTTGGCGATCGGATCCAGCTGGAAAGCTGACAAAAGAATCAATTATTGAACACTTACTGAAGCTGGAAAAAAAGGTGTCTGACTTTGAACAAGGCCATTTTGTAACGACTGTTCACATGTATCAGGATTTAGATGATGCGTGTAAAGTTCGCTTACCAGCTCATTTGGAATCGCGCCAGATTGCAGTTGAGGAAAATTTTGAAGAGCAATTAACGCGTGTAGGATTTGCACGACAAATCGTGGAGCAACACTTGGTGGTTATTGACTTTCTGGAGCAGGCCGAAAAACTTCAAATGCAAGGAGAGCAGCTAAAAGAGGAAATTAGTTTAGCAGAGAAGCGTTGTCTTTCTGGAAAAGAATTTAATGAAAGAGTGACAGCTTTTCAAGATAGCGCCATCCGACTTGCGACAAACATAGCTTCTCGCGTACCTTATCCGGAGACAAACAATGCAACCGGCCAGGAAGAAAACGAGGATGCTAACCAAGTCATCCGCATGATGATCAGTACTCGTAAATCCGCTTTGATTCTTTTTGGAGAGACTCTTGACCAAAGTCTCAGCTCATACCGTCGTGCTTTGCAGCATGACAATCGAGCAAAACAGCTTCAAAAAGAAATGGAAAGGATTTCAAATTGGATCAGTGAACGGATTCAGTCAGTTAATAAATCAAATATTGATGTATTTGTTGACAAATGTTCGTTAAATCAATCAGATCTGATTCGTTTAGAAAAGGAGCGAGATGGACAAATAACGAAAATGAATTCTATAAAACAAAATGACAAAGCAAAGCTTATGACCAACATTCAGAATTTGGAATCATGTCAGCCTCAGCGAAAGGATGTCATCAATTCACTTAAAAGTGGAGTAGAGGAAATAGAGCTTCAACTTGATATACTAGACACCTCTCTCAAAAAATACAATATCGATTTGGATGTTCTAGGCAGGCTTGTGTTATGGGAATCGCAATATACCAAAACAATCGACTGGATGAATCAATTCTCGAATAAATTATGGAGGTTTGTTTCAGACAAAGCTCAGTGGAGACCTACTACTCTAGAAGCAACAAGTCATTCAGTATTGGACGATATACACAAAGAGTTTGAAATTTTCCAACACGATATTTCGGTATTTCAGAATAACGATATGGTGGCAATAGATTCTAGTTTCAAGCAACTTTCAAACGGGTTTCATTTAGCATACAATAAACAGCATGGTTTTGAGCCTATTGATCAAGTAATGCCGATGAATCAGAAGTCAGTTATACCTGGATATGTCCAACACAGACAAGATGATATAAAAAAAAGACTTTCTTGGTTAGACGATTTGGTTAGCTTCACCAAGGCTGTATTGAGTCAGCATATGGACTTGGTGTCTTACAACAAATCTGCAAACTCATTATTGGAGCTAGCAGAGTCACTAATCACATCTATTCAACAAGACATTGAAGAGGTAAATGTGTCCCGAAGGGAAAGTCTTGGATCACGTGTGAGCTCGTATGGTCATGATTTACTTTCATTCTGGAGTGAGCGAGGAGCTACTATTTTGTTTCCAATTTGCAATGATGAAGCAAAAGCAACCCGGTTATCTTCAAGTGATGATGGCATAAATATTGATCTTTTGAAATATATACTGGATAGATACAAGGAGCTTCAGGATAAACTGACATATTTGAATGGTTTACTTTTAAAATTGGATACTACTTCAAAATTCAAAGAACTAGGACAGGACCTTTTAATGGAGGCAAGGCAAGTCTCTGCTGCAATGGAAGATTTGGTCAAAGTTATTCGCGATAATCAGCTGGATATAGATGCTCTCGAGTGTCCTGTATCGAAGGAATCGTTAAAACTTGCTGAGGAAAATGGCGCTGGATTTTTACGAAGAGCTTTAGAATTATCAATAGAGCCTCTTATCAAACGTTTTGATGAGCATACAAAAGCTGTTTCTGCTTCATGTTGTGATACGGTGGATCAAGCCGATTTGATAAACGCCATCAAAGCACTTTCGGACCTAAGCGAACAAGTCTCTTCTGCTTCTGCCGAATATTCTAGTCAAGTAAAGGCTAGTAAGGACCGCCTGGAATGGGAGCTAATGCTTAAAAGTGTGATGGAAAAGCTAGAGATTGTTCAAAAAGCATTGAATGAGCTTTCAAATAGAAAAAATAACTGGATAGAGAAAAGGTATACTGATCCGGACGACACATCCATTCATGATATATACTCCAATCTTTTGTCACAACAGAAATGCTTAAACGAGTCAGAAAAGGCACAGGTGATATACTCCTATAATCGTATGATCGAATCTTATAAATCAGGATTACCTTCTTTTTCACATCGCCAAGAAGATTTCGAAAAGCTATGGGTCAAGTTGGACGAAAATATCAACCTGCAACTATCTGAAGTCAACTTCCTAATTCAAAGACATAATTGGGAGTGTAAAGTAGACAATGAATTGGAGAAATGTCAAGCTCTGGAAGCCACTATCGAGTCATTTATACAAAGCTCAGCTCGCTGGTCACAAAATAGAGAAACTCTAGATCTGAATGATACTCATGAGAGTGTAGAAAATGAAGTGCAAACAATCCAAGCTCTGCAGTCGGATTTTTCATTGCTTCAGCACTCTTGTGTTCATCTACAGAACTCTCTTTTACTAAATGAGGCAACATTTAAAAAGAAGGCAACACTAGAACAGACTGTTGAACGCATCCGAAATCATGAACACTTTGCTCAGTCTATTCTTGATCAGTCTAAGATAATCAGCAGTTATATTTCTCATATAAATGGCTCGAATGACACTGCTCGATCACTAGAGTCTCGCTTTTTAGAAGTAGAGGATGAGACAGAGCCACTACACATGGAGCTTTTAGAATACCGCCAGCAAATGGAAAAAATATGCCATGAGTTTGAAAGCACCATAACTTATCCTGTACGCCATTACCGAGATCATAATTCCCAAGCACGTGAACAGGACGTTTGTTATAATACTATGGTCTGCGACATTATAAAATCGCATCGTTCTAGATTAGATGAATTCATGATTTCCTTGGACTCTATATTGAAAACCAAGGAGCGTATGTCCCGACTTAAGATGCTGGAGGATGGTTACATGATTGAATCTAAAGAAATAGAGAACTTGCTTCAAACAAAACTGACAGCAGTTGACTCCGTATCTCAAATAATAGAATCAGTTCAACCTTCATCTCAAGTAGACTTTATTGGCTTACATAACTCCTTAACCCAGTCTGTTACACTGCAGTCTGAAATATTGGAGTATAGATCTATCATCGACACACTTAAAGAATCATCTCGAAAAACAATTGGTCTAATTAATCAGCAAAAGGATGAAATAAACCACGAAGAGGCTAGACAGAGTATACAGCGTATCGAGTCCACACAAAGAGCTATCGATAATCAATGGTCTGGTATTGTGGAGAAGATACAGGTTATAAAGTCAGCATTAACTGCATTCATAAAAACCTCTGAATTCTTAAAGTGGAACGATGATTTCAACACTCGATGTAGTAAACTGTTAGAGACAATTACAACTGTAGAGACTGGAGAGGTGACTGAAGCAAAAAATGCACATTGGGAGAAGGAGATTTGTGACATCAGTGAACAGTTTATTACTCCTAGTAAATTTCGTTTGAATGAAATCGAAGAGAGACCAAGTCAGCAAGAATTCGATCTCAGTCAAATGGTGTTGCTATTCGAAAAGATGATGGAGGATCACAGAAATCTTAAAGATACTTTGAAACAGCGCGTCATTGAGGCTAAGGATACACGTCTAAAGGATGAATATTTTTCAAATGCGCTGCCATTGGAAGAATCTATGAGGCTAATCAAACAGGATATATTTAACATGGAACAATCTTGTGGTTATATTCGTGGCACTATTGAAGATGACAAAGGAGAAGTGGATAAAACAACACAGACTTATCAAGAAATCTGTATTCAATTCGAGCAACTTACAGAAAAGTATGACGAGCAGCGATCGTTCTATAGGTTTCTTCAGTTAAACAAAGTATCGCAATTAGAAACTGTGAATGAACGCCAACTAAACATTGAGCAAGACTGGAAGCAGTTGAAATCCAATTTGGCTGATGACAAAGATTTTGTTGATTGTACAAAGGAATGGTTTAATCTCGCAAGTGCAATGGATAATATAAATCGGTCTGTAACTAGCATATCTGATGGTTTAATTGCTTTTGATTCACTGGAAAGTGATACACTCCCTGAGTTTTTTAAACTTGATAGCATAAAGCTAAATGATACTGAAGTTAACTTGGATCAACTGCTTACTACCATGGATCAGCTCTCAAAGAACCGGTGGAATAGCCCTTCAAGTGAAGCAAATTTTTCTTGCCTAAAAGCGAAGCACCGCTTATTAAAAGAGAATGTGGAGTCTACTAAATCACTTTTAAGTGAGAAGCAATCTATGGCTCAAGCATACATTGATCGCCAAGTTGGTCTCAAGCTACTTCAGGAGGTACAATCAGCAATTGAAATCGAGATTTCTAAAAGCGTATCACGAATTCAGTCCATTAGAAGTGATAATTTTGAAGACACTTATCAACAAGCAGTTGAAGGCTTGAGCACAAGTGAAACTAGGCATATCGAGCTAACACATTATTCAAAGACTATGGTGGAACCCTTTATTGAGAAACTTCCTGATAATACAACTATGTTGAATGTACTATTGTCCTGCATATCAAACTTTGATAAGCAGCTTGAATCTGAGCATTATGTCAACGAGCTCATAAAAGGTGTAATTGAACAATGTGAAAAGAGCAGATTTATAGAAAACTCAATTGATCACTGTCATGAATTAATCAAGAACTTGTATACAGTCGCTGAAATGTCAATAGATGAATCAGAGATTAAATCAGAGCTAGATGCTATTTGTGAAAAGATGGATGATTTGGACGATGATTGGAATAAAGTGGATGCGTTAAACAAGTCTATCAAATTTCAGCTTAGTGATGGATCAGGTGGATCTGTATCAGAAATGTTGTTCAATATAACCGAAAACAACAAAAAAACAGTGGACAACAATCTAGAAAGAGCGCGCTCGGAGCTAAAGGAGGCTATCCAAACTACAGAAAAAATCTCACGCGGTATTTTGTTATCTCGCAAGATGAAGGGACTGATGGAGTTACTAGGGGATTCACAAGATTTAATTTGCAATTTACGAGTATTTGAAGCTCTCAAATATAGTTCCAGTGAACATCACTCAGATTTAGAGGATATTGACTGTCATAATGATGACTCTGGTATGGAAAGCGAATCTGGCATGGAGGATAATAGCATAAAGAGTGTAGACGTACAGGTTTTGACAGATGTAGAGCAAGATTCAGAAAATGATATGCGTGGGAATGTTAGCCACGGTAGCAGCACCTGTGTCAATGAGAGTATGCATACTATTCAACCTTTGTCATCAATGCTGCGCGTTCTTGAAGTGGAGGATGTCCAGTCGAAACTATTTGCTGTTGGCAAGGATTCAAAATTAAAGGTCGAAGAGAAAATGAACGAAATAAAAGCCTTAATGATGGAAGAAACCAGCCCATCATTTGCTACTCATTACAATGAATTAGAAGAAGCAGTAAGCAACTATTATCAGAACATGATGATGAAGCACTCAGAAGTGGAAAGGGCTCTAGATATTGGACGATATCTTTATACTGCAGATGAAATTGAAACGCAGCAAGCAGCCCTGGAAGAAGCACTTGGAAAAGCAGGGCCACATCATGCGACACTGATGAGTATCAGCCGTACTGATCTCCAAGCTAAACTAATAGAACTTGATGCACGATTCAAATATTATGAGGCAAAGATTATACCGGGTTTAAACATAGCTCATAATCAGGCTGCTATTGCATCTCAGCATGAAGAAGGAACCGAAATCGAAATGCATCTCGAAGAGTTGAGATTGCGTTGGGAAACAATTCGTAAGCTGTATAAATCGCGGAAGATTGAACTCAGTCGTACTATTGATACTTCGATGGACCAGAAAGAGCAACGTATTCGAAAATCATCACTTCCAACAAGAAAAGCATCATCATTACTTCGAGATCGTGCCGATAGTACTGTGGGAAGACATAAAAAGGTGATTCCTACTTCCAGTAGCACAACGACTATTGTGACAGTACCCTCTGTATCTAGTAGGATTGCTTCGTCATCCTCATCCTCCAATTCCTCTCAGCATCTTCAGGGATTAACACCAAGATCTTTTGGGCATCGATATTTAAGCGCACCCAACCAAAATCCATCAAAGTCTACCAGTGTTGTTAAAAGCCAGTCAAAAATAATTAAAACGCCTTTGAATTCTTATGTCGCTGATCCCAAAAATGATCTCGATATCGAAATTGGTCGCATTGTAAACGAGACACCTTATCGCGTGAAAGTCAAGATGGTACCTGGAGAAGTTGGACGCTACTGGTTTGGAGACATAAATCCTAAATTGGCTTATTGTCGTGTTTTGAAGAGCAAAATGGTCATGGTAAGAGTGGGTGGAGGCTGGACTGAATTATCTCAATTTCTCCGAGATCATGCGTTATTAGAAGGGGAATTTATTCCTCGTTCAGCAAGGAATAATCGAATGGTCACCGAAGAGGAAGACGAGCCGTCAAGTATTCAAGAAGGATATATCGAAACACGGAGAGCACAGTTACCATCAGGAAAACCGGTACCTCGCCATGGGAACGCATCTCCAAACACTCAGAATAGTAGTAGCTCTACGAGTGGATCAAACTCCTCCTACGTCCCGACCGGATCTCCTAGTAATTCAGCAGGTACTCAACAAACTGGATATAAAGAAGGTGATACTTATATTGCAGTGGATCAATATGGAAATCAGCGTGAAGTGAAAATGCGTGCAGCACCTACACATATTCGCGAAATAGCTAATAACGGTAACTTCTCTTCAAGAAGGATACCCAGACTTAAAGAATCACCATCGGAATAGTATTACTATTTTGCTAATAAAGTGTAATTTATAATATTTGATAAATTTTTGTAAAATGTACTATGGAAGTAAAATAAATATATATATGTGAAAACAATTTAGAAGAATCTTGAATAAACATCTTTAGAATTAAGTGTTATGATTTTGCTTTTTTTTTTATTTAAACTTTGAATTAATTGGCAATAGATATGTAATCATTAGGCAGAATTCAATTAATATGGGGCTCGGAAAATGGCTTTAGCCTATTACCATGAACGAACCAAATACGAGTGTCTTCAAGATTAGATACGTTTTTGACAAAAAGTGCTTTTTTCAAGTTATTCTTGAATGACATATTGATCGAAATGCTAACGAATATCAATTTTATTACTAAAAAAAATGTTGCAATACAGCCACTGTAGAGCTTGGCAATTACACCAAGTTGGAAACTGGGTTTAAACCCACGTATCGTAGATGAGAGACATCTGTCTAAGCGCTTAATTTGTCTTTCTTGAGATTTTTGGATCAAATCCAAACCTTGTTTGCGACAGGTTTCCTGAATAGTGAATAACACTTTTATCAAGTGGTGTTTATCAATTATTTTTTCTAGAGATACTCAACTATGGAGTATTACACAATGACTGGCCCTTTCAATTATCAGCGTAGCTTAGAGAAGGAGCAGATTAATAGTAATATAAAGAAAATGGAAACAGATATTTTCACTGGGAAGGCTGCCAATGTGATTAACTATGAAAAGTGTACCAAACACATGCTATCCAATTTGACTTCGATTTTCCAGTTCTACGGCCCGAATAGGGTAGAAGCTCGTTTTTGCTGTTTTCAAGGTCGGCCAGAGAGGAAATGGTCAATATTCTCATCAACGGTGGCAAAAAGTATAACAAGAGAAGGAGGAAGAGTACAAAACTAAACAGGATGAAGCATAAAAAGAAGGCAAAAAAGAAATGCAGACAGACTACAACAAGTAGTGAAGAGAATATGGAAAAGTAAGGTACAACCAAGTTCAACCGTGTAGCATATACACTAATCCTCGCTTTGCATTATAAAAGGCGCGAAAAGAAGTGAACTGCAAGAAAATTTAGTGAAGACAATGATCCCATTCCATTGGTGGTATTTGGTGCCGGGAATTTTGGCAAAGACCAAGTGAAGTTTAAAGGATTGCAAAGTAGAGTGACAGGTATTTTATGGAGAGCTCTAAAGAAAAGAGAAAACGATATATCCACTCTTATTCTCGTCACAAGCGATCAATATGGTCCGGAAGCAGTCGTCCCAAAGTCTACCAACCAAACCCAAACATACATCCACGTAAGAACATACTTGTCTAAAAGGCTTTATATTTTTACACTGTAAGTACGTTATTAAAGGGAGTTTAATCAAAGAAAAAACTCTAGTTCCTTTTTTGTAAATCTATTTTTTTAGCTGTGTAGATGTTACCATTGCGCCTCTTTCCTTTTAATGACTATTGTAACAAAAAAAAAATATAATAGTTACACGAAGTGTCACTGTATTTTTAAAGGATCAGATTTACAAACTCTATAAATAAAAGATGAAAATGAAATTCAGTCAGGTTTATTTTACTTTAAATATGATACAATACAAATCGATACTTGGAAAAACCAATGCTATAACTGTGTGTGCTTTTTGTTCACTCTTTAATGAAAAATTGAACAAAAAGTTTTGAAATGGTGTATCTGATGTGACAATCATGATACATTACGCATGGATGGGCTTTTTAGGATTTTAGGTGTTCAATCAAAAAAGGTTTCCTTTTTGAAGGCAACATATGACCTCCTTAGGGATTGTAGAGAAATAGAGGTACGGATTGTATTTTTTTTTCGCGCATGAACAAAAACGCATCGTAAGAACAATCAACAATGGTGTATTTTTTTTTAAGCAAATATTGCAGCGATCAAGATAAGAAAATGTTATAGAAAATTTGTATTGTATTTATTCCATCTATAACAAGTGTGTTGCAACTACGATATAGATTATAGGGCTTAAAAAAAAATAAACACAATGTTAATACGGATAATGATAATGACAATGATAATTGGTATTTTTGGATCTTTGAAATACTAAAGATTTCAATGCTCAGCTGAAACTAAAGGTAAAAATATATCACTAAGCCAAACCATATCAGTTACTAGTATTTATTCGTATCATTTAAGGTACCTTTTTAATATATCCGTGTGACAAGATCGACAAATATAAATATATAAGAAGAAAAAAAGAAAACAGATTAAATTAAACGTAATTATTTTCTAGTATATTAAAAGCTAGTTTTACATTATGCTCCCTTTTGATTATACACTCTCAAATCCCAATATAGCGATTGCACCAGCCGTAATTTATACACTGTTGCTCATATTTTTAGCATGGGTTTATATTGGCAGAAGATATGGAGATAGACTGGACGACATATTTCTATCTTTTATTGTCGCTATTACCGGAATTATCAATGCATCACTAATGATAGCTTTTGGTTCCTGGGGGTACAACATGTGGAAGGTGGCTTTGGTGTTTTACTTTATTTCAGCTGTTTTTACTTGGATAATTGGTATTCGAAATGGCTACAGATTAGTAGTATATTTGAACAAAAATCCAAAGACCTTGCTTGTGTGTAGAAATATCCTGAATATTTCATACTGGATATCAGTCGGATTAGTAGGAGTTGTAATAGCTGTTGGAGTATTCATACAGGGAACAAAATATGAACTCGGACTACAAACAGGAATCGCATCTGGTCTCAGTATCTTGGTTTTAGCCCTTTTCTGGATGATTATCATATCGTATTTCTGTGTTCTTTATTATTCCTTTAAATTGGTAACACGAAGTAAAAAAGAGACACTTATTGTCTTTGGTGTTTTGAATACAATTGCAGCAGTAGGGGATACGCTATTCATGGCCACTAATTTTACTTTTTTTGATGATGTGGCAGCAGGGTTTATTCTTTTCTTTGTCACGGACTTCTTATCTGTTATTTCATTGGTTATTTCAACACTTGCTTGGAAATCTAATTTCTACGAAGAAGTACAGTCTAATCAGACTGTATAATAATACATAGACGCATATATTACCTTTGTAAACGAATAAATAAAAATCCTATTTAAAAATATTTTTTGATGAAGTTCTATTACAGTTTAAAAGTTGAATGGATTTAGTAATTTACCTTGAACTTCCAATTTTTTTCTCTTTCTATTTTTTTTTAGGTTTTCACTGACTTCTCCCTTGTGGTTTTTGTAGATACGATGTTGTGTCATTTTATTCGCTTCAATTGTGTATGATAATTTATACTTTTTAATAAGCCTGCCTTTTTCGAGTTGAGAAATATATGTTAATTGTTTGAAATAATGTCGTAATTCTATTGAGTAATACTCTCGATTGATCATTATTGGGTACATCCCTAAGTAGCAAAAACAAAACAAAAAAAAAAAAAAAAAAAAACGCTGAGCTTCTGCGGTAAATTTTGAGTACAAGTTCTTAATACTTTGATCTTTAGGAATAGAATACTTGCTGAATATGAAAAACTAAACAAAAAAACTATTTATAACGTATAACAAATGAATGACGGAATATCTATATTTAATTGGGACATATATATTTACTTTTACATGCTTAGTAGGATGTAAACTTAAAACAGCAATTGTAACGAATTATTTGCCTTTGTAAGAGTCACAACTATATAGTAGAAAAAACCAAAACATATTGTAACATAGGTAATAGTAAATGTGTTAAGTTAAAGTAATGCACAGGTAACTTTATGCAGCAATTCACTATTTCTTAATACTTTTTTATGATCATTTTCAAATCGATAGTGTAATATAATGAGTTCACTTGTCAAAAAAAGGTTGCCACATTCTAATAAAAACTTAGCAAAAAACGAATATCTTAAAAAGGTTACATTAGCAACATTTGAGAAAAACTTGGTAATTTACAGTGCTATATTGTGCTACATTAACTTCGCCACACCTCTGATAAGCAAAAAAAAAAAGTACAAGGAAAGACGAAATTCATCAACATCAAATTCATGCTAAGCACGCTTGGTCATGTCTGTACCGTAGCATTTTTTTCTTCGTGGTGATCTTCATAAGGAACTTGTAATACAAAAGAAAAACGAAAATAGTCAAAAATTCTTCCTCTTTTAATATAATACTCTGAAATGGTTTAATAAATACACAAACAAAATAATTTCTTGATCTATATCCTTAGCTTTAAAAGCCATAAAAAAATTGTTGTTGTGATACATCATCAATGGGAGTACACATGTGGCTTGAGCTAAGACATATGACTTGATTCATTATACATCTAGTCTTGATCTAAGTAATCATCAACTGTCATTCATATATGCTTATCAAGTAGTGATAATAACACTGTATTCTTTTTTTTTAAAAAAAAAAAGAATACATTTTGCTAAACCGTGTCACCTTTTTCTTTTAAGATACATACGCCTCATCATTTTCCGAACTGGCTGCATATATAAATAGCAGAAAATATCAAATCTAAGTATATAGAAAACAATAATCTTCAAAAAAAATGCTCCCTATTCCAGAACTTCGCTTATCTAATGTGCCAGTAATCATCTCGGAGGCTCTTTTTACTCTACTTCTTATTGCTTTTTGGTGGAAAAAAGACAGAAGGACATTCTACTTTCATAAGCATCCAGACCACTATACAATATTCTTTAGTATAATTATGGGTATTGTGACAAATGCAACGATGCTTGGTTCGATTACACAACCAGAGGAACCTTACTACAGAGGACTCTTTATATCAAGTTTTATATTCTACAACACATTAACAAGTACAGTATGGCTTCTTGGTACTCAAGAGATCCTTCGAGTTATGAATCATCGAAAAGCAGCTTTCGAAGAAATAACTCGAAATTTTACTACTGCGTCTTTTTTTTTGACACTTACGATCTTTGGGTTCTCTGTGGCAGTTGAGGCACTTTATGTAGAGATTATTGACCCTGATTTTGACGGTGACTATGAAACAAAATTTACCATCTATACCAATTTAAGTACTGCAGTTGTATTCCTACGCTGGTTATTCCTTATATTCTACTGTGTACCCGTTTATAAATCCTATCGTCTACTCGATAGAAAGAATATCGATATACTAGTTGCTTTTGGATTCCTCAACTTTATTCCCGCTTTAGCAGATTCAATCTACATCATTACAAAATTTACGTTTCCTAATCCAATAGGCGTGTCTTTTATTATGTTTTTCATGACAGACTTTATGTTGGTTGCAAATATTGCAATGGTAATGCTTTCATGGAAAGTTGAAACCTATACTAGACTTCTGCCTGTAGCTAATCCGAACACAAATGCAACAACTACAACTACTACACAAAGCACGTAAATTTGTAATTAACTAATATATATAAACATTAGAAATAAATAAACGATACAAATTGATATTAAATCTAAATAACAAAATGAGTATTTATGGTAAAAATGTTTAGGGAAGCTACTTGGTTTTTAAAGCATAATTACTATTGATTTAAACTATACAGGAAATCTAGAAAAATAATTCTTACCAAAGGATATCCCTTTGAATAAACTAGCTCTTTTTAATCTAAGAACTACCATTCTAAAAATTTATATAGTCATAATCAACTTCAAGCACAATACCTTGTTTACTTTTACAGCGGTATTGTTATTGGTACTCTCTCAAATCGAAGTATTAAAGTAAATCATTCAAATCTAAAAGGACTCATTGTATTGTATCTTTTATTGGACATTGAATAAGTATTCACTTTTGTATTTTTTAATGCAATTTGACTAGTATTGATTGGATAATATATAACTACTTGTTGTGTTAGTGAGTGCTTCACATTATAAAAATGGAAAGAGACTTGTGTATTAAGGTTTAATAAATGTGTATTCCTGTTTAATTAGTTAGAAAAACTGACGTACATATAACCATAGCTAAACACATATTCCGTTATTTTGTATTATTTATGAAGCTTAGATAGAAAGTCTTGTACAATGACTCTTTCTATCTGTAACTTCAGAACGTTTCCTTTTTCAAACTCAGTGGTTTTATGCTCATTTTAGTTTAAAAAAACGCCCAACCTTCAGAGCTATGAAAACAATCAAACTCAGACTTTATGTTGCGAAATGGTGTATACAATTGAATAGGGATGAATTGAGCTATAACCAATTACATTTTATATTATTCCAATGAGTACCCTATCATTACCGCAATAATGCAACTTATTTTTCATTAAAATGCCATTGATTTTTGCTCAGAAAAAAATAACACTAAAGCGTGACTCGACTCTTTGCATGAAAATTCACACACAAAGGAATAATAAAGTTTTTTTTTTTTCATTCTCTCTTTTCTTTATATAATAATAACTATGGGAAGAACAAGAAAAAATACAAGTGGCGACCGTCGCTCTTTATATAAGCGTACAAGTATTTCAAGAACACCTGACGAGCTTGTCAAAAGACGTGTTGCCATAAACGATAGCTTACGTAAAAAGCACCGCGAACAACTCATTACTGCAAAGCGCTTTCGTAATTTGACTCGACATGAAGAATACGAAAGTGCAGGTGAAGAAGAACCATTATCAGAAAAAAATGAGCATGATGGTAAAGAGAGAAAAAAGTATTAGCCATTCATTAAGTATTAAAATGCTTTTTTAGAGGATATCAGCCCTTATTATCGCTTATCAAACGATCAAGTGGTATCATTGTCTTTAGATTTAAGGAATAATGAAGATAAAAATGTACGACTGGAAGCAGCACAATATATTGGTAAATTCGTGTTGGAACCAGCCCAAGCTCTTATTGATTATATCACCAAGGGAGACTGCATCGATACTTTGGCGGTAAAATAAATAAATGACTATTAGTATCGCCTGATTTTAATATTTAATACTTAGCAAATGATAACATCGGATGATCCAGAAGAAAAAATCCAAGCAGCACAAACGCTCTCGAGTAATTGCACTTCATAATAAATAATGTATTTATTCTTATTTAAATATTAGATATTGCTGCTGGTCCCTATGAACTCTGGTTAAGGTCAGTTTCTGTTGCTCCTCAACTTATAAAACACTTGGGTTCTGATGATGCGGTAAAATATTCAGATATAAATAGAATAATAATAAAGGGAATCTTACAAAATAGCTATAGAATCTTCGCGAGGTGGTTGCCGGTGCCTTGGGAAATATGGCAGCCGAAGATCTAGGGGACGTGAGCGATGAGGCTGACAAAGTACGAAGTAGTATTCGTGACAATGGAGCGATCCCGGGACTTGTTAGAATGCTAGACTCAAATGAGGCGAGAACAATCCAATCTGCCTGTTTTGCATTAGCCAACCTTGCGCGCGGACCAGAGGACCAGCTCCAAGATTTTATTAGCTCAGGTATCACTGAAAAGCTATATAAACATCTTACAAATGATATTGCTGCAGATACCGCTACCGAGGTATGCTGGGTGATTTGCTACTTGACAGCTGGTAGCCAGAAATTCCGTCAGGATATCATGGCAAAAGGTTTTGCGCCTAGACTTGTGGTTGAACTTGTCAAATTGGCTCGTGAAAAAACTCTCGTTTTACCTGTTTTGCGTACAATTGGTAATTTGGTGGGTTCGGATGACGAATACCTCAAATTATTGGTCGAACAGGACCATTTTTTACTAACTGTTGTAGATCTTGTAAAATCTGACCAGAGGTAAAGAAAAAGATATATTACAGAACTATTTATGGATGATAAAACATGTTAATTTTATATCCGTACATAGATCTGTAAAAAAAGAAGCTCTTTGGGTTCTATCCAAGATTACTTCAACGTAAGTACAGAGATAAATCTATATGTAGAATCTATTGAAGTTTTAAAATTATACATAGTCAAGATCCAGATATTATAAGAGCTTTGGAGAAGTTAAGTATAATCGATTCTCTAACTAATCTTGTGGGTCGTGGTGCGTTTGATATACGTAAAGGTGTAAGTAACCCCATGTTTAATTTTTGAAAATACGTATTTACTGAAACTTGCATCCAGGCTGCTTATGGTATAATGAATATTGCACATCACGGACAGGAGCATCTGGATAAGTTGCCTCATAAACAACTACTACCAGGTATTTCATCATTTGAAACATAGCATCACTTATACTTAAGTATATACAATAGCTTTCCTTGAGTTGATCAAATCGCAAGATGCTGATATGATTAAGCTTGGCTTAGAATATATTGAGCTTTTATTGACCCAATCAGCAAATGGTAAAGTAATAATTGATGGTGTGCCCGAAACAATGGAAGTATTGGCCTCTGTTGCACCTGCACCAGACCCTGAACTATTCACGATTGCCAATAAATTGGTAGATCAATATTATGGTGAAAAGGAATAAATAAAGATTTATTGATGGAGCCAAGACCAGTTGGAAAGAGGGTATATTATACATCAAATTGTTTTGTTCTTCTGCTTGTTCTATGTTTTCGCACATTTACGAATCCATCGTCTTCTTCTAGTATAATTGTTATTTGATTTATAATCTGAATTACCAATTGAAATATCCCAATGTGTATTTGTATAAACCCAGCCATCATTATCAGGTGTTACTATTATCTCTATTACTATGATGATTAATAATAGCTATAATAGACTATCTACATTTTTATCCTTACCAATGTCAAGTTTATCATGTATCCAAGGTCCCGATTTATCCAATACCCAATCTCTTCCTAACCAGCTATATCCTTTTGGTGGAAAGATATCTCGCATTGTTTCAACCCCACTCGTTCCCGAAAAGTTTGACCATGGTTTTCTCTCATTACGAAACAACTAATTATAAATTACTAAGTATATATGATCGGCATGTTTATTATCAAGACCTGACTTACCTTGGTACCGAAACCTGTTTCGTATACATATCTCTGGTTTTCATACACTGTGATCTCCTGCGTCTTCTCCTGATTTACCAATACCTTTTCTGTACGATCGTACCATGTCAATACCTTGTCTGCTGGTGACGAATTTGGCTTTTTCTTAGCACTCAGTTTTTGGGGAAGTTCCTGAAGTAAATACTTTGCAAATTTTGTGTTTATCAAGAACATGGCAATACCACCAACTAAAAGGATAGGCTGGATTGGAATAAACCAAATTGTGAGCGACATGACTAAAAACGAAACGATAGTTGCCTGAAAGATGTACATCGTTTGTGCTTCCGATGACCAATCAAAATAATGGGCATTAGCAGCAACCAAATCATAAAGGTCAGACATTTCACCCATCATATTTTGAAGGTTTTGCATATTTCGGCCATACTCTGGTGAATTCTCAGAGACCGGGAAAATACCAAAACGATAGCTTGTTACTTGCTCTCGCTCTCTCTTTTGATAGCCTGAAATAATGATCTGTAATAGAATGATATGTGGTACAAGCAGTAGCAGTTTGGGATACAAACCTATGAATAAGAAAAAATTAACCTTTTATGGAAACTGTACATATATAAATCACTAAGTATACTTTACAAACAAAACAATAAATGATCATGGCTGTTAAAGTATCAATAGGCTTATCCCAGCTTAATAATAGAATCACACTATCTCGGAAAGCAAACATTGGGCCACATCTTGAGCTGAATCTCACAAAGTTTTTACCAGTATTTTGTCCACTTAAAGGTGGTAAATTTGCGAGGTAATCATTCACTGGAATATCTGGATCTGCTGAGTGGAGCGCTGCTGATACAATTATATCCTCAACTTGTTCATATTGACTTCTTTCAGGTGTAGGTAACTTTAGACCACTTGGCAATGGTTGAATTGATTTCCATGTTGCTGGCTTCTTTGTTATCGGGTTGTTGCAACGTGCTAAATTGCTCTGACAAGTAACATGGCTAATTGCTCCACAACCTTAAAAATGCCCCATTTTACGTGTTAATGGAGAGATTTGTTGTCCATTGTGATTAAATTTACCTTCACATTTGCTTCCTTGACGTACCAAGCCCCACAATAAGCCTTGACAACCTTCACAATAAGTTGGTCGGGAAAAGTTTGTATCTTTAAAGCGATGGGCCATTGGAAAGGAAAGAAGTCTATTTTATTAATGAAATATACAAACGAAAGTAAAAGAAAAGATTTAACTTAATGGGAAATATAAAAAAATGATTGACACGTGAAAGGCATTGGCCTGAAGCATTATTTTCGGGCGCCGTTAGAACAGCCTCTTTCACTAGCAGTAATTTTGAATATTAATTTATCTGAATGACTTAGCTCTTGTCTTTTGTTTCATAAACGCCAATCGATCATTGATTGTTTAGAATACAAGCTCTTTCATAACTCCATTTATTATAACATCTCTTTATTACAACTGATGAACTAAATCCAACATTCACAAGAAACATCATCAGACTTATTCGAGCCATTTATTTTGCTTTATTCATAAATTACGTTGTTTCTAATATAATATTGAAGAGTCTTTCATATAGTATATTCTCTAAGTGCATAAATAGCACAATAGAAGTACTTATATCGTCATTAAAATAACCGATCCAATAAGTAAGCTAGCAGTCGCTCTGAATTGGTTAGGGTAGCGATAACTGCTTCAGAGGTAGTGAATATATTGATCCTAAATGATAATTGACAAAGAAATAGGGATACATTCAAATAAGCCTTAAAAATCTTAGTATAATGAATACTTTTACATCTACTACCTGGATACCCTTACAATTATCTAGAGTCTTTAGTATTATATAATTATACAGAATGAGTAATAGTTTTACTTTTCTATACTGTTTATTTCAAGATATTGAGAAAAAATATAACAATTGAGAACAGATAATAATTGTATAAATAGATAAGGTCAATTCATAGCGTAGAGATCAGAATAGTATATAAGTATAGGAGAATATACCAGAGCAGAACCAAGAAGAGCATACCAGAGCAGAACCAAGAAGAGAAATATATAAAAAAACAGGTTAGTAGTCCAAAAAAAAACGGTAATGAAGTTATAAAAACTTACGACATTGGATAGTCTATGGGAGAGGACGACAATAGCCGACCTGGGAGGCTGTTAGAAGAGCTATTTAATGACCCCAGGTAGTGAAATAGAAGTGGGGAGGAAGACGCTATCAATGAATTCAGAAACCCGATATTGAAAAACGATTAGTGTTTACATAAGCATCATTTTAAGAAGAGTTAACTTACTAAAAAAACGCTTCTCCTGTAATTCAAAGATGAATCCACTTGGAGTCCACAGGCTATCTGATATTTTAATAACTATAAAGAAAAGAGAATAATGCGAGTTATATGTTCAGTTGGGTTTAAATATAAATAAAATAAAATACTACCTCTTGTTCTCATGTAGAGGAATTGACAAATATTTCTTAAAGGAAGCCTAGACATAGATTTCTACAACATTTTTTTTTGTCTGTTCTTTGGTTTTAGTGTTATCTTCGTAATCAGAAACTAATAAATAAATAACTTTGGAATCAGGCTCAAAGTTACCATCCGCTATGCTGTTAACTGAAATATATCTTCAATGAATCGATCTAAAGTTACTCTAATACATGTAGATGTTATAGCTTATATGCTAGCTTGTTCATTTCAATAAAATGAAAACGACTTGCATCATCTTGAATAAAACATTAGGTGGTCTTAGTGTATGATAATTTCGTCTTTAAAAATATTGTTACTGATAATGTAATATTTAGTGTATGCCTCCCTCAGATGTCAAATCAATTGTAAAAAAAAAAAAAAAAAAAAAAAAAAAACCTGTATGGCCTAGTAATCTGTCTGGTTCTGAAAAGAAGAAATATATCCTATCACGTTTATATATGAAACGGTGTCATTAGAGTCTTTATCAAACGATCCAGGTGCTGTTGGTCCGGTGCTACCACATATTCTACAAGAATATGAAGAGGAGTGGGAGGCTTCTAAATCTTTTGATGTACAACGACTATCCTTGCCTCAAATCTTCGCATTGTTTCCAGTATCTTCATTGCAATGGAGATCTATCAAAATAGATGCAAATTGTTTATCAGTCTTTGCCAAGTTAAAAATAGCCAAATTCTATTATGGGAATTTGAAAAGGTTTAAAAAGGTTTTTAAGCTAGACGAGCTTAAAAATAAAGGGTATTATTAGTAAAATGAAGAAGAAATAAAATATGTTATCAAGTGCTCATATTTGTTTATCCTATTTTTTTTAGGTGTCTTAATGAAGAAGGCAACTTTGATGGTAAAGATAACAGGGATGATGTATCATCCGATACTGAAAGTTATTTATTATCAGCTTATAATAGCAATAATAAATGTCATCTTTTTAGTAATGACACCTTTTTATTTTATTCGTAACTCTGAAAACAACAGCAATGTGAGATTCATGTTCGCCAATATCATTCACTGTGACGGCTCCTCTGTCGATTTTCTATTTGCTCGAAGAAAAAAAAAACGAAACACTGGATGATGCAAAGGGTTGTGCGCTAAAGCTAGAGGATTTCGACGAAGAAGAAATCAACAAAAACTGCAAGCCCTATTTCATTGATCCCGGAATAAAGCATGTCTTTATATCGATAGCCGATGAAGACGAAATAAGACGTTGTAGTACACACGAGTACTATACCATGACTGACTCAGTCCTGTATAACAACGAACTGGATAAAGAGAAGAAAAGAGGCCCAATCAAAGGTATCGAGTCCAGAATCCTCGCTCCAAAAACCACCAACAGAGAAAAATATATGGAATATACAGAATATATGCTCTTAAACATGCACGCTTTATTTCAATTTTACAATGATAACAGAGCAGAAGGTCGGTTTCTTTTGTACCCGGGATGTCAACGTGCTAAAGAGAAGATGGCCAACATGTTATTGAATGGAGACACCAAATACAACAATAAACGAAGGAAACATATAAAGAAGAACCACAAGAGGCGAAAGAAATTGAAGGTGGCACCGGAGAAGAAGGCTAAAGCGATCCTAAAACAAAGCAAAGGAGAGAAGGGCAAATAGAAATGGTGAGTCATACAAATCAAGCATAATTTTATAATTATATACTAAACTTTCTTATAGTGTGCCAAAAAGGGATGGACATTGGACTCCTGTGAAATTCAAAGAAGATCAAGAGCATGTCCCTTTGATTGTATTTGGCGCAGGAATGTTTGGGAAAGATCATGCGAGGTTGGAAAAAGAATCGATGTGGGGTAACAGCACTGCTTTGGGGAACCCTGAAAAAAAGAGAATATAATACAAAATCTCTTGTGATCTTGACTATTGATGAATATTGTACATCTAAGGTGTGTTACTATTACAAGTATAATGGCATGGATACCGTGATTGATGTGAAGGGTGTCGGTGTTCTTCAATGCAAAAACTGCAAAATCATTTGGAATCGAAATACAAATGCAGCAAAAAACATGCGTACAATAACACATTCCATTTGGCAAAAGCAAGGAAGATCCACTATTTATAAACCGCAGTCAAAAGCCTTCAATCAGCATAAGAAAGCGCTTACTTCGGCAATAGAGTTTTAGATTTTTACGTGTAAGTACTTTATTCAAGAGGGGTTACCTCAGAATGAATCAATTTCCCTTTTTGTAAATGCGTTTTTTAGTTGTGTAGTGAGGCCGATAACATCATATGAAATGAAACATTAACTATATCTGATGACCTACCAATGTTTGTTATTGTATTCAATAGATACGTGTACAACAACTTTTTATTACACAGCTCGAGTAAACAGATGCGATATTAATAAACCAACCTGAACAAAAATATAAAATAGATTATCTAATGTTTTATTACTTGTTTATGTGCTTAAATAGTAAAAAAAGAAAAACATAAACAAATACGCATTGTAAGAATAGGAAAGAGCACAGATAACTTGAAAATAGATTAAGAGGGTTCTATTGCCTGATTTGTGATAATACTTAATAATCTTTGCGTATATTTATATAAGCGTATTGACAAGCTCTTCTAATATATATTATTAGGTCTATAATCCCGAAAAACAATTTTATTGGTATGATTTAATAATAAAGGAGAGCGAAGCAACATGAAGTGCCTCGCCTCAGGAAGTACAAAAAAAAGGCTGACTTTAGAAAGAAATAGAAAAAAAAAAAAATGGAGTTATTTCTCAGAAAAGTAAATATCTACAATATCAAGATTCATCAAATATTAAAATAATTATCAATTTTACTGTGTCAGCTGCATGAGTACCCCTTATAATTAAGAAGTAACTGATGAAGAAGAACGTGGTCCAAAATCAACAAAATTAAATCGATATCCCGGGGGGTTTGTATTTATTTTTCTCATGAAAGAGTGTTACTTAATGCTACGGATTAAGAGGTGTACAAATGGGAAACACGTCCCTGTTATCAAATAGATAGTATTTCAGTGTCTGTTTTTTCTAAAGGCTTTGACTTGTGGACTTCCTAAACAGCATAACATAAAACCAACTTTTTCTATCTGGTATTATTTTCGCTAATAGTGAATCCAACGCTGCAAAAATAATGATAAAAGAATAGAAAGGAAAGAGCGGTGATAGTAAATGTGCTACAACTCTCACAATCTTGTCAAATTAAATTATATTGGATATTCCTTTTCACGTTTTAACAGATTAAAATCTGAATTATTTTTTAATATACATAAAAGGTGGCTCCATATTTTTTCTATTCACTTTTTTATTTACTTTGCTAAAACAAAAATAACCCCAATGATCTGGTATTAGCCTTATCTATTTCGCAACTAGAAGAGTATACGCCACTCTTTTATTTTACTGGTCATTGTATAACCCATACGTTATGTGATAGCACAATTTATTTGAGTACAAAGAGAATATGTGCAAGGTGAAGTGCTGGTTCCCACAATACCTTCATTGTCGTTTTTGCCTGTTTATGCTCAAATATATAATACTCATGAATCTTAATAGTACTTCTATTTTAAATATATATACAGAAATATATACACATTCATAGCTATGTAACAAGATCAGTCCACTCTATTTTAAATTATCAAAATTATATGCAGATAAAAAAAAATGATCTATTTTGTGTCATATTTTCTATTTACTGTAAAAATTAAAAACAAAAATGAGAGGAGACGGAAAACTTGCTCCGAGGTTGTACAAGCTTGAGCGAAACCGTGCATTCAGCAAAAACAAAGGGCTTTTGTTCTAATCTAAAAGACTACATCAAGGACAATGAAATATAAGATACAAAAGTAGTATTTTTAAAGAACAAAATAAATTAAAGAAAAAATAAACAGAAGGTTAATATTTGTTTTGTTTTTATTTATTTACTGTTAAAGTTGCTGGCATGATATTTTTTTAAGATTTGTACTCCCACTTACATTAAAGGAATATGTTTTGGTCAATTCATCTTTCAATACAAATTTGGTAGTCTCCTAAAATTGATTCCAATATATATTTATATATGAGTCACAGAAAAAAAAGGTCTTCTTTACATCCTCTCCATCTCCTTTTTTTATATTTTAATTTTTAATCAAAGATACCCTTTCTATATATTATATCGAAAACCACAGTATATACCCTTAAAATAACAATGAGTAGCATATTTAAATTAATGAAAGGTGGAAAGAGCAAACTCAAAGATCCTGCATCTTTTGAGTATAAAGAGCATTCTATCCACCACTCAAACTCAAGTAAATCGCTCTCGCACAGAGCAACGCAGGATAAAATAAATGAAAGTTTAAAGCCTGATATTTCTGCAACACCGACATACCCTCTCGCTAAAGCACAACCCCCAGTCAATGCTCCCGCTAGGCAAAACAACACCGAACAGCAAAAACCTGAGAGATTTAGCATGCAAAGTCACCAATTAGATACCAAGCAAGATTACTTCAAGCCTACTGATAGACGTGTTCGCCATATCTCAATACAATCTGCTGGACCTAGTACATTTAGTCAATCTGATGCAGGCTATTTCTCTTTGGTTGGAGACTCTGTCTTTACTGAATTAACGAATGACTCTTATATTTCCTCTATTTTTAAACCAGTAACAGCACTGCCAACAGATCATAATGACTTTATTATAAGACCATATGATAGTTGTATACAGCCAATCGATGACATGCCGTTTTTTCTCATGGAAGAAGAGATCACTGAAAAGTCTCTGCTGGATTACATAATGGACAACCCAAAGCAGGCATTTGATGTTTTTATAGACATTTTAAGAAATCCTGAAACCAAAAACAATAATAACCTAAAACAGCAGGTGTACAAAGCAGCTCAAACGTGGAGTAAAACTGCCAATGACCCATCAGCCAAAGTCACTGTTGCAAAGTGCAAACTCTGTGGCTGGGGTACGCCTTTCAATCCCGAACAAGGCTTTACAGAGCTAAAAAATTTGGCTAATGAAGGTTGCTGGGAATCCTATATGTATCTTGGTCAATGCTACTACTTTGGTGTCAATAGAACCCCTAATACCTTGGCTTCTTCTGGAAAGGTAACAACCCCAACCGATTTTATCCATCCCGTTGATAGAAAGAAAGCCATCTTTTGGTTTGAGAAGGCCCTAAAAGTTCCTAGTGATGTTCATAGTAAATACCTTGATGTTATGATGGCCCATGCTCAGTTATATGTCTCTGTTTCCCGATTCAGCCAGGATCAATCTAAAGAAGGAATCGAAAAAAACATCAACTTGCTTAAATCAAGCGCTTCATTTGGTCATCGGTAATATCCACTCAAAGCCTTAATAATATCATAAGAAACTAACATTTCTAGCATTTAATATAGTATTGCCGAATTCTTGTTAGGCTTTCTCATCGACGTCGGTTACACTACCGATGAAACAAGTGCTAAGGAATATTACACAAGAAGTGCAAACCAGCTTTACACACCTGCTCAGATTCAACTCGGCATGTTATTACTCCTAGAAGAAAAATCAAGTGAAGGCGTCACATGGCTTGAGAAAGCTGCTCAGTTGGTAAGACCCGCGTTTTTGTGTAACAATAATACCAATATCTAACACTAACTCTCCCTTTTTTTCTAATTTTAGGGCGATTCAAGAGCTTCCTATCAGCTTGGTCTAATTCATGAATTAGGTTTAGGTGTCGAAAAAGACAATGCAATTGCTATTTCAAATTTTCACCATGCTATTGAATTGAATAATGCCATGGCCCAATTTCATTTAGGATATAACTACTTGCATGGCGGAATTGGTTTATCTAAAAATATTGATATCGCGTACAAGTATGTCTACTCAGCAGCAAAAGATGGCTACCCAGATGCTGAATTCCTTTTAGGTCTGATGTATCGTGATGGTCTATTGCCTAAGCAAGCCTACTTTCAACGCCGACTTCAGGCTCATCATTATGATAAGGCACTCTATGGACAGGAAGCCTTCTACTGGTTCAAGAATGCTGCAGATAAAAAACTACCCAATGCACTAACACAAATTGCAAGATGTCATCAAGATGGCGTGGGTACACCCGTAAACCCTACTTTGGCTACCCAATACTTTGAACGTGCAATTGATATACCTGGAAAACATATCTATAGTGCCCAAATCTCTTACGCTCAGTTTTTACAAAAAAATGGACATGATGAACAAGCTTTTGATCTCTACATGACTATATCTGGTATTTCTTCCGATTCAAGTATGATTTCTCCACTGCTTGTACGCACTGCTAAGCGCACTGTTGCAGTCTATTATCTGAACAACGGTAACCCCACCATTCCTTATAAACCTAATGATGGTTTTGAGATCCTATCCCAATTAGTCACAGATGGTGAGAAAGATCCTGAAAGCCATTATTGGTATGCAGCCTGTTTTGAAGAAGGTGTTCCAGCAGTGTGTCCCATCGATTTGAAAAAAGCATATAGCCATTACTTAATTTCAGCTAGACTTGGATACTCTAAAGCACAATTTCAGGTAAACATCATTAGTCAATTATTTATAAACAAATATTAACGAAGATCTAATTAATTGTTTATTTACTTAGGTGGGTGTAATGCTTTGCAAAGGAAGAGGTGTCACACAGAACCATCGTGAAGCATTCAATTGCTTTTTAGCAGCATCTGAGCAAAACTATCTAGATGCATATCACCAAGTTGCCCTCTATTACTACAAAGGTAGTCCTGGTATTACTCGTAATCTTGAAAAAGCAGATAAATACTTTAAAAAAGCAGCTGAATTAGGAAAACGTGATTCTATGGCAGGATACGCCCAAACCTGTCAAGACAAGATAAAGCTTATCAAGAATACTGCTGCATCATCGTCTAAACCGCTTACACCCGAACAGCAAAAAGAGATTATTCGCTTGCAAAATAACTATATTCATTGGTATAAAGAAGCCGCCAAGCTGAATCATACTGCATCGTTGAGAGAAGTTGGAAAACTTTACGATAGTGGTTTGGGTGTAAAACAAGATTATGCACGAGCCAATTCATTCTTTCAGAGAGCATCAGAGCAAGGGGATCCTTTAGCTACCTTGTTACTTGGAAGTAACTATGAAAATGGTTCAGGTGTAACTGTCGACAGCGACCAGGCAATAAGATTATATCACAAAGCTCTTGAATATGGACAACCTACGTAAGTAATAAGCACCTGATGTATTGAATTATGTATGATAAACATAAAAACTAATCAATTTATATAAATAGCGCTCTTTATGCCATCGCCAAACTACACGAAAAATTAAAAAACTATGAACAGGCTTATCAATATTACCTCCGAGTACTTGGTGATTCTCGCATATCAAAAAATACACATTCTACTAAAATTTCCAGCTTCAAAGTCGCTTTATATAATCTTAATTATAGTCCCGCCTTTTCTGATCACCCTGATGGTAATTCATCACCCATTATGCTTAACCCTCCCTTTTCAACCTCTATGCCCCCGAATCAAGCATTTCAAACTCTTTACAAGCTTGCCGTTTATGATAACTTCTTAGATTCCTATATATGGATAGGTAGAATATATTAATCATAAAATTATATTATATTTTTTATTTATTTATCTTCTATTTATAGCCGAATGTTATGCTTCAGGAAACGGAACAAGTCAAAATATACCTGAATCTATTCGATGGATTAAAAAGGCCGCAGACGAAGCTCAAGATTTGAATGCTATGAAAAAGCTTGCTTATATGTATGAGAATGGTATCCATGTTTCTCAAGACTTAACTCTGTCTCAAAAATATTTCCATATGTGTGCAGAAAAAAATAGTGTAGTTTGCCAACACAAATTAGGTGAGCCCTTTTAAAAAATTCCCCCACTTGTATAATCTATTCTTCATATTTCCCCTATCCATTTATCATATATAATACTTAAAAATCTGTTTTATTTATTCTCTTTATTGTTTATCGATGATCATAATAATAATATATTCTATTTTTTATATACGTAAATTAATATTTTTATTTTTATTTTTTATTTATCAAAACAAAAACAAATTACAAAAAAAGGAATGACTTTTTGGCGTGGTTGTGAAAATATACCTATAAATCTTGGAATGGCCGTCATTTGGTTTACTCGTGCGGCTCGCCAAAACTATCCTCCTAGCCACTGGGCACTCGGTCAAATTGCGCTTGAAAACGGAGATTTACATATAGCAATTGCTTGGTGGGAAAACGCCATTAGGATGGGACCTACTCAAAGAGTCGCTCACATGATGAATCTGACCGATGTTGACGTTGATTTTCAAACAATCGAAGCCAGTCCAGAAGCGCTAGTGTCACTTGGAAAGCTAATTCAACAGCCACCAGGTTCTACCACTGAGCCTAGTCTATTATTGGATAGAGATGAAGCTAACTTAGTTTCTAGAAAAATACAAGAACGAAAAGGTCTAGCACTACGTTGTTTTGGTCATGCAGCAAGTATGGGTAACCTCGAAGGAATGTATCTAGCTGCTCAAATTTGGCACAAAGATAAGGATTATCCCGTTGCTTTGGAGTTTTATGAAAAGGCTAGTCGTGAAAACCATGTTCCATCTCGCATCATGTATGCAGCATACCAGATATACGGCCTTGGAGGGATAGAAGTAGATACCATTAAAGGTTATAATGTAAGTGCAATAATAATATCAGAATTGGTTGTTTTTCATGCAGAACCTGCTTAATTAAACACGATTTTGGTCATTTGCTATTTATATAAATGTAACCATTCTTATTTGTTTTTAAAAACATATAGGAACTAGTTGAATGTGCAAAAATAAACACTTCTGCATACATTCATCTCGGAAGATGCAAGGAAAGGGGTCTTGGTACAGAAAAGGATATTAATGAAGCGATCAAATGGTACACACTTGCAATAGAGAAGACAGATGATTCGGAAGCAATGTTTCGTCTTGGACAAATTTATGCACAAGACACGAACGACAATACAGATTGTCCTGATAACGGAAATATGAGAACCGTTTATTGGTACCAACGTGCTATTAGCAAAGACGATCATCCGCGTGCACATTTCAAACTTGCATTTTATTACGTTCAAGGTATTACTGCTTCATTTGGTGAAAAACGTCTCATTTTCCCTGATTTGGTAAAAGCTGCCCGTCATTTCCGTAAGTCCGCACAAGCAAATGATCCTGATGCAATGGTTGAATTGGGCCAACTTCTTCTTTCGAGACACAACCAGAATAATGCCCTGTTTTCACCTCAACTTCAGGAAGAGGGGATTCTCTGGCTTGAAATTGCTGTTGAGCAAGGTTCTCGTGATGCTTGCCGTGAACTTGGAAACCTGTATCATTCAGGAAGAGAAGCAAGTGAAGCGAATGAACCTAGTTTCTTTCCTGTATACCCCATTTGTCAAGATTTCGAGAAGTCCTTTGATTATTTTAATTCTGCTGCAAATCTAGACGACAAAACATCTGCACTATTTTTAGGGTCCTATTATGAACATGGAATTTGTGTTCCACCAAATACTGGTCTCGCAAAGTCTTGGTATTCTGTCGCAATCGAACTAGGATCATCCTTTCTGGAAGAATCAATACCTCTTGATCACCCATTGGGATGGTGGCCAGCACAACTTTGCCTTGCACGTGTATTATACCAATCAACTGAGACGCGAAAGGAAGCCTATTCTCTATTTATGGCTGTGTACAAACACCAGCCAGAGCAACACATGCCCTACCTTGAGTTTACGTTAGCACAATACTACCTTTATGGCTATGGTGGCGTAGAAGTTGATGCCGAGAAGGCTGTATTAAAATTGACTAATTTGGCAGATTGTGGTTATACAAAGGCCTTCTTTCATCTTGCCCAGTGCTATGAACGTGGTTTAGGTGTCAAATTAGACCTTACTACAGCATTGCACTGGTATGTACAACTTGTGCACAACCCTGCTTCTGATCCGGATAGTTTGGATGAAGATGATCTTGATTGTCTGTCTAGTGCATATTTTAGATTGGCCGAATTTTATCGAATAGGAGAAGTCGTTCCAGCAGACAAAGAAAAATCAAAATCACTATATCGAATTGCTGCGGAACGAGGTAACATCATTTGTTTTTTCTTAGTTTTTAGTTTCATTTAAATAAGTTAATGATGAAATTATATATGTAAGCTGATTTTATTTTTATTTTTATCTTATCACCCTTAGGATCAAAAGAAGCTCAAGAACATCTGATCGATTAAGATACAAAAAAAAAACATAAACAACAAAAATAGAGATCAAAATTATTCGTTAAATACCACGCATTAATATTTCAAGTTTTAAAATTAAATCATAGATAAAAAAAAAAATAAGAGATTCTACTATATTTATATTTTCTTACATTAAAAAAATTATGGTTTGTTTGTTTGTTTTGTTTTTTTTTTTAAAAAAAAAAAAAGAGTTCATATAATTGACTTTCATCGAACAACAGTTTTTAAAAAATTAATTGAGCCAGTAATATTAAAATGGGAATCCTTAGTGTTGAAAAGGAGCGAAATGCATTGGCCGATCATAAGGAGAATAAGAAAATGGAATACACTCCATAGCTCTCCATCTGGAAAACTTGTACAACGGTGCATTTTTGTTCATTTAAATATATATATGTAAAAAAAAAAAAAAACGCCTTTCAAAAATTATGTTATTCCAATTTTTTGTTGCTATTCCATTTTTTTTTTGGGGGAGGGACAGAGCGGGATCTGTCAAGGATGTCTAAATGCCACAGAGTAGAGGAATTTGGTTTTAGATTTTTTTGTACTCAGAGTGTATCGTATCCTTCTGTGAGTCAATTTTCATATAACCCAAAGACAATATCCATCAAGGGGCAGTAGCACAGGGCCAAACCCAAAAATAAAGTAGTTCTGCGTCAAATGTAATACACGTATCCTATTTATACAATTGTACATGTGTATACGTGTTTATTTATATATAAATATATATATATATATATATACTTTATTCCGTTTGCTGAGCTTGTACATATATACCATTTTGTGTTTACGCATTCAAAAATACCAAGACACATCAAATATCGGAATATTAGCTGAGCCCTTTTTTTTTTTTCCCTGGTTTTTCCTGTTTAAAGACGACGCTATTGTTACAACATTAGTACATACTCCGACAATTTTTGCTAAATATAAAGGCGATTTTTTTTGTTTTGATTTTGTTTTGAAAATCTGTCAGAATAATAATACTCTTTTATCATACAATTAAAATAACTAAAATATATTAAAAATGACTCTCACTATCCGTAATATCTTTGGGTTAAAGAAGAAAACCAAGAAGGCTACACATATGCCTACCAAATCCCGTTCACCAACTGCTTCAGTTATATCCTTCAGTAGTGGCTCTTCTATGGATGATTCCTCGCCTAATACGCCTACATCTATGTCAATCCAGGAGAATCGAGGTATCTTTCGTACATTAGAACCAGTATGGTACTATGATTCGAGTTTACAGTTTCCCAATTCATCAGAAGAGCAACAACCTGGATGGATACGCTTTGATGATTATACACAACTTGCTTTGGAGAATTCATTTATCGACTCGAAGGAGCAATGCACATTAGAGAAAACGTCGCTCGGCGCCTGCACCGTTTATTTCAGGTCCCAATCCAAAAGATCTTCTACCGGTAATACTATGTTAAACAAACAAAGACCCCGTACCCTCAATACATTGAAACAAAATGACAAGTTCTCTTCCATGCCTGCTTTACATACTCAAAAAGAACAATCCATTGGTTTGAAACTTGAGTTAAATAACAATGTCCGTCGTACCATCTCACCTGTATGGTGGTTTGAGCAAGATTCTAGTGATGGTACAAAGGGTATGTGTAGATTCGACTATAAAAACCAGGTTAGATTAGAAGCATTATCTGAGGGACGAAGCAAGTTGGTGTTAACGGATGATGGTATCAATGTGCCTTTTACAGTTGTTCTTGATGCTCCCAAATCACGTCAATTGAAGGAAGAAGTACGCGGTTTCCTTTATCTTGAACCTGTCTCAGCTGCTTTTCAATTGGCTTACCAGTTTACAGAAAAGAAATTTGAGCAACAACAGCATATGGAGAATTCCTATCCCTTTGATGATCAATACGGACTTCAGCTTACACGCCGCTTCTCCATTTAAACAATTCGCAGATCATAACAGTAATCATTGTATATTTTAGCATATACTTATTTCCCCCTTTTTTTAACTTAAAAAATCTACATTCTCCTTTTCTTCTCTTTATCTTAAAACCTAAATTCATTATATAAAATTGTATATACTCTATAACATATTAAAATAAACTATGCAAAACTAACTATCATATTCATATCTCAACCGATTTGTTTGTTTATTTTTAATTTCTATTGTTTGTTGTCTTTTGCATTGAGCGAAAGTGCACAATTTTCCCTTTTTGGGCTTCCAGAATTCGCTGCGTCGTTCATTGATTTGTATGTTATACGGGTATTCCTATTATGGTCTCATGTACCAGGTCTCCTTTTCACCATGTGGTTGTGGATTGAAACAATCCTAAAAAAAAAAAAAAAGAGCACACTGCAAAAAAGATTTCCCTCGTATTTTGAGCTCATTGTTGGGAAAAGGGGCATTGTATAGAACAAAAAACATATGTATTTGTTTAAGAGCAATTGGGCTGGATGTAAAAAGGTGAACAGGTCAATATGGTTTTTAAGTTTAGAAAAGCATTTTTGGTTTGTCTTGACCATCATAAAAAAAATTAATAAGTCTAATTTTAAGTTTTACTCTTTTACACATTTACTTTTTTGTGTGTTTAAGTTTTTAGCTTTTTTAAATGTACTGTTTATATCGTTCCATTGCGTGGGATGAAATCTTTTTTTGTTCTCGCACACAACGACACTCAACCGACAAAATATACCGGAAAAAGTGTATCTTGGTAAAACTAGGAATTTTTTGTGCTACACCAAATTCGAAAAATACTGGCGCTGCTTGAGACAAATTGTTGCTGTTTATAATACAAAATATACAAGAAAGCGACAAATTAATTCTCAAATAGCGCTGATATCTTCCAGGAATGGTGTATAATTATTCTTTCTTTATAATTAAACCACCGAATATAAACTTTTGATAAAAAGTTTAATAATCGCTATGAGATACATCTTATCACATTCTATATAGTCAATCAGTCTCCGAAATTTTTGCATACCAGGTTATTCTCTCTGTTTAAGTGAAAAAGCGAAAAAAGAAGAGGTAACATACTTTTTGATGGAAAGATCAGAAGTGGTAATTAGGTATTACCTCCTTTTCCTTTTTATTGAGGGGATAATTGTTTCAGCTTATCAAATCTTCATAAACATTTTATAATTTTAAAATAGCATGATAGTTAAGAAAGTTCTAAAGAATATTGTGCAATACAAGGGGCATTCGAGACAATTAAATTACCTGTTTTTTTTATAATTGAAGGCGAATGTTTTCTATAATCTCTTTTTCTATTGGCACGTTGAATACATTCATTTTTTTTATGAGTCAGTTTTATCTACCTTTTTACCTGGAAACTGATTTTTTTTCATAAGAAAAAGCTTTTAAATGCCAGCTTTACTAAGATCTAACGTTGATCATAAACTCAGCAACATCATGCATGTCAAATCAAATATGCCACTGTACTTGAGCAAAAAAGGGTAAAAGGGAAACACCTGAAACATGTAATTAGCGATGGTACTCAAGTTAGGTACATGTATAAAATCCTTTAAGAATATAGCTAGAAAGTCGACCGTTCGTTTTTATCTATGACTTGTATTAAGTACCAGTGTCTCGGTTACTTTTTTGACATTTATTCATTGCTTTTCATTTTGAAAATGTATAAACTCCGTTGATCAACTATAAAAGTTACAGAAAAAAAACCTGGAAATTGTGCACGAGCGTCATTCATGGGCATCCATTAAAACAAAAATATAGAGTTTTCAAGTCTATTTCTATTTTATTTTATAATATTCTATCATTTCATTTTATACACGACAGCTTTGGAAAGCCATGACCATAATATCCGTTGCGCCCAACTCTGTCAATTTATCCAACACTTCGCCCTTTGCCTTCTTTTCAATCATGGAAGAAACTGCAACCCAACCTTCATGCGAATCCAAAGACGAAACGGTAGGACTCAAACGACCCGGTGTGATCTTCTTGGCTTCATTCAAGTTCTTGCGCTCAATGTTGTAAGTACATAATACATATTTCTTAGCGGTGATGACACCACGGACACGCGAGGCAATCTTTTCAATCAAGTCACCATGAGTGGTTTTTTTGTTGGCAATCAATACGGACTGTGTTTCCATCATGGTGTGGATGTCGTGAAGACCAGCAGCACGCATCGATTCACCTGTTTCAACAAGATCCACTAAAGTAATATATATAGAATAAGAATATCACCTTAAAACACAAAAGCATCTATACATTACCAATGCCATCTGCCAATCCAAGTGCACATGCAGCCTCAACCGACCCTGATACATGTTGAACTGTTGTCTTTTTGCCAGCTGCACGATCGAGCGGTTCAAACAAAGCGGTTGCACAATTGACAAAGCTTGTCACAATACGTTTCCCGACAAGTGATTCCAAGCTCTGGCACTCGCCTTGGACGGGTACCTCGATACACAAACGACATTTACCAAAACCCAATTCCTCCACCTGACGGACCTCCACCTTGCTCTCCTCAATGATGTCCTGACCCGTGATACCGAGGTCCACTTTACCATCACCCACATATTTGGCAATATCAGCAGCTGGCAAAAAGACGAGAGCGATAGGTAAATTGGTCACAAGTGCAATGTCCTGTCGTGAGCTACGGTTAAAGTGGATATCACAGCCCTTTAATAGCTCAATACAGGTCTCATAGATACGTCCCTTTTTAGGAACAGCAAATAGCATGCGATCTTCTAAATCTTGTACAAATTCCATGATTTTTTTTTTTTATCAAAATGAAAAAAAAAAAAGTAGGAATAAAATGAAAAGGCGCAAAAATAAAAAATTATTTGGTAGATAAACTAAAACCGTTTTATTAAAAAAAATGAGTCAAAGCGAATCATTCAGCGATAGATAAAAAATGTTACACCAATAATGTAAACCATTTTATGTTGGCATTTTTGTCAGAATTTGTTGCATTTGAATATGCGATACTTTGGTTTTTATAGGTTATGCTTTTGGGCGAAAAAAAAAAAAAAACACTAAGTAAGTTGAGTGAATAACAACAACGACAACAAGAAGTTTTATTTTTATTATTGTTTTTTTTTCCATCCAGTGTGCATACATATAAGACAAAAATAGTGAAAAAAGATAAAAAAAAATAATTATCTAGTGGTCTTCAAATTAACTTACTCAGTCAAACCACAACGTTTTTCTATTAGAAAAAAATATAAAGTAAAAAAAAAACTTTGTGTCGTGTGTTTGCTCTCACCATCAACACACACACACAAATACACACTCCCACTCTTGCTCACTCATTCGTTTCCCCCCCCCTCCTTATTATTATTATTATTATTTTTTTCTCTTTTTTTTACCTCTCTCTCTTTTTCTCTCCTTTCTCTTTTTCTCCCCAAAATTATAATTGAAAAAAATACTTCTAGGGTTGATTGAATGATTGATCGAAATTGGGTATAGTGTGAAAATGTGAAAAATGAGGTACAGAAACGAAAAAGAAACAGAAAAAGAAAAGGTTTATATTGCTCTTGTGTTCGGATTAAAAAAAAAATATTTACCTAGCTGGCCTGAGCCCTGTCAGTTAGCCCAAAAACAAATTGTTTTTACTACCTCAAACATTTTTCTTTCAAATGTGTTTTTTAAAAAAAAAAAGCTAGTCGTCAGTAAATGAGCCACCATACATACTATAGTGGTCCACTCACCATTACCTTAGTGGAATAATATAAACCATAGAGTTTAAATTTAATATATATAAATAATAAATAATGATGAGTCTAACACTACTCTTTTTTTATACTTTTCATTTTTTTCTTTACTTTTTATTATATAAATAATAGGTTTTTCGGTAAAAACTTAACCTTATTGTAAAAGTTTTTTCCTCCATTTTGTTCTGGCTTTCTCTCTCGCTCTTTTCTCCTCAAAGTTCCCCTCTCTACTCATTTTTCCTTTTACTCCCCTCCCTCCGTTTATATCGTTTACACACACACACACGTAGAAAAATATTTTCCTTTTTTTGTATATCAAATTTACAAAAGTGTAAAACAAAGTTTTTACAGACGCACTCATCATATAGCAGTAAGTATGAAAAATATTTGAGTTTTGACTATACACCGATGTAAGAATTATGTTTTGGTGAACTGTCTTTTTTTTTTCGCGCATGAAAAAAATCTAGTTTGTCATTCACAACGGAGAACAAAAGGGAAGAAACGTATAAAATGTACTAGAATTGAGTAGGGAGAAGGAGGGGAGCAAACAAAACTTATTTTATTCAGTTACGTATTATTAGTACGGGAAACAAATAAAAAAACCTTATAAAACATGTAAACGACCTTTACTTAATTTTCCTGTCTTAAAAAAATAATGGTAACACAATACGGGCTGCGTAGATAATTATACATAATTGATAAGTCTTTTTTTTTTGTACAAATATGTCTTTTACATATTGGTTGAACAAATATATAAATATATCGTTTGTCCAACAAAAGAATAATAATAAAAAAAATTTTTTGTCCTCCTTTTTTCTGTCTATTTCTTTTGTTTCTTATAATTTTTTCGCTGAAAAACTAATTCACTGTCTAAGTTTCATAAATCGTAAGGTTTAACTCACACTTAAGTAATTGGTTTTTTTCCCAAGACAAATTTACTAGATGTATTTCGTGAGAAAAAAATATGTGTCGTCGTACTACCGTTTTTTCTTTTTTAGCACACTGAGGTTTATTTATTTTTTGTACTTCGTTCTTCTTCATGATCTTTCCAGTGCGCTGTTATCGAGGAAAACCACACAAGTCGGTGGATTTATTTCTCATAGATTATTATTCGTACTTTTCCTTCCTAGTCTTTTATATCTCATTTGTTTTCCTCAAGTTTTTATTTTATTTTATTTTCCCCACTTACGAGAAAATCACGATTGTTATATATATACATAAATTGTTTTTCTTTTTATTTGTAAAACATGTAGAGCTTTATCCAAGATGTTTGCAAAAAACAAATATGTACTATGTGAGATAGTGCCTAATGTGTTTTATATGATAGGCATCTTTATAAGACATCCAGTTATGGTTTTTTTCCAAGTAAAATCTTTTGGTATATCATTTATTGCTTTTCTTACTTAAATCAAAAACTTTCCTCAGTTCAGTTAATACGATTAATGACGTCCACAAGCCATTTTAGTGTTTCAAGGAGGGTGGATTTGAGTGGAAAGTTTATTTTTTTGTCTATATTTATTCTACAAGGACTTAACGAGAGCAAAAAAAGAGAAAAGAATAACAAAGTTAGTTTATTTCACATGTTTTTAGAATAAAGAGATTAAATTGAATATGTGTATGTTTGTGTGTGTGTTTAATATATAAACTGTATATATAACTGAAAGGGAGAGAGCTAAATAATAATTTTTTTTTTTTTTTTTTTTTTGCGTTTTGTCTTACTTTTAAGTTAATAAGAAAGAAGAGCGACAGTAACGATGAAAGACAAGTCGTTTTTGTGATCCGTTAATATCTTCTCCAGAATGACCTCTGAACAAACCAAACTAGCTACTAGAGAAAAGGCCTGTTAACTGCAAAAAGGTGGGTTTCTGTCTCCCACCTGGTGTTCCTAGAACACCTGGGTACCTCCTACTGCTAAGTGGGTAACAACGGAACCATTTTTTTTTTTTTTTTTTTTTTTTTTTTTTTTTTTTCTAGTATTACCACGGTAAAAACTGAAAAAAAATTTGATTGGTGTGCGTTTTTTAGAATAAGAATATCTTACGACTTGTTATACCGTTGTACCTATTTTTCTCATTTTACACGCCATTTTTTTATTTCTAGAAAATGTTCTTCTTCTGATAGACACGATGATAATGCCTGCGGACGGGACCAACGCCATCTCCATTTCTTCGTAAGTTATTAACTAAACTAGATGTCTGTGCACAATTGTGTGAGAAAAGGGAATAAATATCCGTCGAATCTAAATTGTGGAAGTAATAAGCTTGTCGAGCTACTAGAGTTTTAACCATAGGATTTCCGTGTAACCACACAACAACCATGTGGGCCGACGGTAGGTACAAGTTTCCCTCTTAGTTTTGTGGTGTTCTTTGTACCGCTACTACTACTGCTACTATTAATTAAAGTAATAATAAAAAGTAAACAAAAAAAATAATAATAACATGAAAAAATGAATAAAGAAAGGATGATAAAGAGCTATACATAATCATTTTTTACTTTCTTTATTCTGAAAACATAGTGAAAAAAAAGAGAGAGAGGAGGAAAGTCTGAACGAGTGAAACCTGAGGGAGAAAAAAAAAGTGAGAAGATGATAAAAAAGTTTATTGATATATAATTTTTTGTTTTTATAATGTATATACATAAAGGACCTCAAAAATATTAAATACTTTATATATAATTCACTAATAATTATTATTATTATTATTATTATTATTATTATTATTATTATTATTATTATTATTATTATTATTATTATATATATATATATATATATATATTATGTTGTAACAAGCGAGTAATTGAATCTTACCCATTTTTGATTTATTTTACTTACTTATTTGGAATACAAAGGACAAACAAAAAACGTATTTCTTATTTGGATGTAAAGGTTGTTACTGTGAACCTTCTAGTTTTTATAGAGCGAACTAACATTTTGTTTTTGACGTCCCGTGGCCAAAAACGACACCACATTCATTCTATGTACTTATTTATGTTCTGAACAACCGTAATAGTTTCCGCACCCACCTCTTGAAGAGGGTTATAAGTTGTCGTCTAACTGATAGGTAGTCGATTTAATTTATATAACAAATTATTTCTTTCTCTCCAGAAACAAAACTTAAAGTAAAAGTAAAAAAAAAAAATGGAGCATTTATATACAGAAAAAAGGTTCGTTGTACAGGAAACAGGTATTACAATTGTTACTTTTAAGAAAAGGTTGGTTCGTCTAAAGCGGTCAAGAAGCGGTCCATTGCGTTCCTCAAGGGCTCTTCGATTAATTGAAAAGCATAAGGATTTTATTTAAAGTTATTTTTTTTATAAAATATATATTTACATATATTTTTTTTTTCTCAGAAACAAAATGTTCATTCCATGCAACATGTGTAAAAAGGTATTTGTGGTTTAGGAGAAGACAATTTAATTACTACTCCCTGTTACTCCTACCCGCTTTTTCCCGGTACCGAGATGATTAAGAGTAGTTTAGTAGAAATGGGTAAGATACTATCTCCCCCCAATAAATAGTTGACGACCTTTGCTCTCTTTCTATGTGGATGGAGAGAAACTTTATAACTTATTCTATTACTTTTGGAAGCCGTATTAATTTACCAAAGAAGTGTGAACGTATTTGAAGTAGACCGCATAATGGATGTGGGAAAGAAGATGGTAACCTATTTGATAAGCGTGCAAAGTATATTTTACTCGAAACAAAACCGCTACACCAGTATTAGACAACAACGACGACAACGACGACAACAACGACTTTCAATAGACAGCGTAACTTTAATGAATTACCCGAACACCAGTAACCTGAAACGACTACTCACTGACATGGTGGTAAATCGCATTCTAGTTCACCCAAAACATTGTATAACGGATATTTAGGTATAAGATTAGGATAGCAAAGACTTGGCTTAGGATTTAGTAAGTTACTCTTTAGTTTATTAACACTACGTAGGTATAAACGATTTACAAAGTTTGCAATCAAAAGCTTATTATATGAAAAAAAACGAGGACGAAAAACAGAGGAGCTTTTTCTTTTGAAAAAAAAAAGGGAGCTCTTAAACTACTTGAGGAATGGTTACGAACGACAACATAAAAGACCTTATCTTACTCACTTAGGAACTATCTGACAACATTTGCTTCAGTCAAATAGTCAAGGAGAACGTTTTGTTTTCCGCTGAATGCAAGTAGTCATAGTACGTTCATGAAACGGAAGAAAGCTTGTCGTAGACACGTTCATAAACGGTTCAAAGAAAAGTGTGTTGCAACTGTTCCAGCTCGAATTTTAATAATTTAATAATAATAATATAAGTTAAATTATATAATTATGATTTAAATATTTCATGGTAGCAGTGTTCATTCCACTCGGATACTACCAATATAAATAACTATAATTATGAGTAGAAATACTAATAATATACATTTTTTATATGAAAAACTGTTACTTCTGTACGTGCTCTTCGGAAAAAGAAAACACCTTAAACACATAGAAGACATATTATTAATAATAGTAATTTTATTCCAAAGACATACAGCCACTGACCACTTTAGCTACATACACTGTAAAATTTTATCACTTGGAAGAAAAAAAAAAAAAAAAAAAAAAAAAAAAAAAATTTTATCATAAATTTGGAGAAAAAAAAAAAGCAAAAAAAAAAAAAAAAAAATGTTTCCTCTGTCTCTTTATATTTTTTTTCCCCAAGATTTTTTCTCTTTTTCTCCCTTCCTCTCTTTCAAAAAATATAGAAAAAAAAAAAAAAAACATATATACCTCACCCACTCTTATAGAGATTTAACCATCGTGTACTACGAAATGTTCCCGACAAAGAAAAACAGTATGAGACTATATAGTATATAGTAGAAAACACTTATATTTTTCACTATACAAAATATAGAACTAGAGAAGAAGAAGGAGAAGAGACATACATTTACTACAGAGGAAGTTTTGCACAGTTTAGTTGAGGATTACCATTGTATTAGTTTAATAGAAGGGGAAAAAATTGTAAAAGTTTAAGAATAAAATCTTTCCTGCACAAAATTTTGACTATACCATTTTTTTGGAAAAAGAAGAACAGTTATTTTTTTTTTGATAAAGTCGGGGAAAAAAAATAATTATTCTAATATCAAACTACGTTACTTAGGTAACATACTTTTCCTTAACCTATTTGAATTTTGTGTTAGGAGTCCTGTTTATTGGGCAAATAGTCAATTAATAGTTACTTGTTGTTCTTTTCTAAGTTTTTCTAAATGAGTTGGTTAACCGCAAAACAAACAAATGAGATTACTGTTATTTTTTTTTCCCAATAAAACTAATTAACTTAACTTAGCTCAAAGATTTTAGAACCAGTAAAGTATTTACTTAAATATTTTTC
>MU622397.1:64545-98325 GCA_025399235.1 Backusella circina FSU 941
CTTCATCGAAAATGAGCTGGGAATTATAAACTATATTTCCTAATGACTTTAAAATTTTTTTCTCAATCATTCGAAAGGGCTTTCCTAATTACTTGAAAAGAATCTCCTCAGTTAATTGAAAAACACTGTATACATCGAATATATGATAAAACAAAGTCTACCATCACCATTCTTTTCATAAAGGGTATTTTTCTTGCATATCAATAAAGAAAAAGATGGAATGAGAGTTTTGACAAGATGAATTACTGTATTTAAAAACAGTTTGAGACAGGTCACATGAAAATGGGAACTCAAGACAATTCTATGGTCTTGTGAAATTGATTGAGACAACATGTCAATTAAAGGACTACTACTATTCATTGACTTGAGAGGCTCTTATTTTCCCATCTGATATTCACTCTTACTCTGATCCTTTCTTTTTAATATTTAACACATAATTATGTATGTGTGTTTGTTTTTTGCATGAATTTATCACATCAATAATAAAAAAAAAGATGTCTGAAATTACTCTAAAAAGGACAAAAAGAAGTAGTGATTATATTAAACAGAGATAAAAAAAAAATAGAACAAATTGAGCGGATGTCATTATGCTTCTTATAAACTTTTCTTTTCTTAACAAAACAATAATTGAGCATGACATTTTATCATACTTTTATTGTTTCATTTTTTTTTTTTTTTACATGATATAAAAACGCGTTTTTTCCTTCAAATTTTCAAATGTATAACAAATCATGATTATATATGAGAAGAATAAAAAAGTAAATGGTTACTCTAAATGTACATATAAATAGTATAAATACAATCATACACTTCCTTTTCTGATGGATTTAAATAGTATTAATTGAAGTTTGAATGTGTTTCAATACGTTTAGGCTCGGGAATACCAATCCTGGCCAGTTGAACGGTTTAGTCCGTTGAAATGCATTTAACTTTTAAGATTTAGGATATAATAATAAATCAATTAAATTTGTAAGCAGTATTCCATTACCGTTTTCACAAGTAAGCCATTATCAACAGCAAAGCGCTCTTGAAAAAATACATCTTGACATGGATCTATGAGAGGCTATATAGCTTGAATATTTGGATTGGAGCTATATTCTTTATTTAACCTTAGTAGGGTAGTGTGTGTGTGATTGATTTTGTTTTTGTTTTGGTAAGCACAAGTTTTTCTTTCAGTGATTAATAATTTATTCTTTTGACCAATAGATTTATCACTCGTTACTTGTTATTGTTGTCTTTATATTGCACTTTATGGATCCCATCTATCGTCGACTTTAATTGTCATATGTAAATTATCACCTCTATTTTACTAATGCAAAACTTCAAACCACTAATAAATCCAACACGAGTCAAAGTGATTCAAGACTTTGATTTATTAGTACTTTGTATTTTTGCAGTTTTGCATTGTCTTCATTGTTTGCAGTTTTGCACTGTTTGCAGTTTTGCACTGTTTGCAGTTTTGCAATTTCACATCTGTGTATTAGTAAAATAGACGTTTTGATTGATCGTGGGTGATAATTTGCATATAACAATTAAATATCATTCCTTATATATTACCTGGATTAATATACTGATGCAAAATGAATATCCATTGAATAATGGACAAGTATTTTCTAATTGATGTGATACTTATTTTTGAGGAGGGTTTACTTTTTGAAATAGAAAAACTGGAATAAACTTGAAATCGCACGCTTAAAAAGTCATTTTTTAGGCTGGTGATCCAGGTTTATTCCAGGTTTTTTTTTTTCTAAAATAGGCTTTATTAAATCAATCGACTTTTACAGAAAAATACAAGAAAAAACATATATAAAGCCGATGGTTTTCCATGTTTTTTTCACCATTAACGCTTCTACTTTTTATTTAAAGTTTTGTGTCGACCTTAAGCGACTTTTTTTTATTATTATTATTTAAATTTTCAACTAAAATGCACAAGCCCTCGTATATATTTTATTTATATTGTATATCGAACCTTTGATTTAATTTATTTTCTTATAGTCATACAAACATCAGATAGCGAAGGTGGACTCTGGGGACATAAAAAACAAGCTTCAGTAGTGATCTATTAGTAAGTTTTTGATTAGACGAAATCATTTTCTTGTACTTATTGTAATTATGTTTTAGGCTTTAATTAGTTACATATGTGTATCGTGATCTACTGTTGCTTGGTCTTCCAGGGTTCAGATCTATATTTCTTCAAGTCCCTAGGCAGTTATCGCTGTCTTCTCCCATAGCCTCGCCGACGGCGTAAGTTTTGACATTTCATATTATATATACAATAGGCTACTAATTTCTATTTTTATATATTTCAAACTTCAACACGGGAATTCTCTCTTTTTGCTAAATTCATAACATAAATTGGCCTATTACAAACTGTTACATGAACGAATTGACTTATTATCACTCATACTTGGTCGAACATTTCCATTGTCTGAATCCTTCAATGGTGTTATTTGTTTAAATGTATTCATTATACCAATATTATTATTTTTCTCAATTATTGTTATATTTTTTCTCAAAATAATTTCCCCTTTTTCTCATTATTTTGTAATTTTTTCTCAATAACTTGAAATAAACATTAGCATATCGTAGAGACCCATATATGCAGCAATATAATCATTTTTTTTAAGGTTGATGTACATATATTCAATTCTATTGCGGTTGCAGTTTATTTAACATGGTACATTGTTATATTATTATTGGTTCTTTAAAACTTTCGATATATAGTGAAAAACAGAGGTCTTGGTTTAATTGCAAAAAAACACACGCACGATGAATAAGTGTTATTTTAATGCTAATTAAAAATAAGTGGCCAAGTGGAGCAATTTGAGTCTTTCTTTCCTTTTTGAGCACCTGGTTAGTTTGATTTTACGTGTTGACAAAGATCAACCCAAGTCGTAGTATCTATTGAGAGAGATCCCTGCAATTGTATTATTAAGATATACATTGTACCTTGGCAGATAGTCGAAATGTCATGGAACTAAACAACAGTGATCGCATGATAGGATTGGAAGAGTAGGAGATGATGAAGTGTAGTAATCGTATTTGAGATTAATGAGCATATGTAAATGCTTTCTTTAAAAAAAAAAAAAAAAAAAAATTAAATGTTGAAATTAAATCAGTACAAATATGCTCAAAGATAGTTTTAATATCATTATAAATTTTCAAAGAAGCAATTTATTATAAACACTGTTTTACTTTTGAATAAGCATAAGATGTAAATTCATGAAAGCACGATTTGTATCCAATTCATGATCCATGATATCCAATTTATAATCTAATTCACCATCTGAACGTACTTGATGATGTTCTTTCAAGTCAGCCACATCAATTTGCATAGATTCAATTAAAGCGTGCACATCATCCCTGAACATCACACCTAGTCTCCCTCCCCAAACACCAAGTGGCAGTGAGATATATTTGGCTTCAATCATTTCATTTGTTATCGTTTCATCCAGCAGATCAGGCAGACGACGAGCTAATCTTGGATCTAATGACTTTGATTCTATCACGTGTATCACTAAAATAAAATAATATATATTTTGTGTTAGTGAAGCATTTATACAAACAACAAATCACGGAAGAATGACGATATATAGAACATTTACCTTCTGAATTTAAAACTTGAGTAACAGAATTAGATATCGATCTCTGATTGTATATTCTTAAATCCATTTCCATAATCTCAACATAACCATCCACCTTACATACGCGTAAGCACTCAGCAACGAGTTGCTTGTATTGTTCAAAATTAAATGACATGATCATGAATCGACATGCCACCATATCAAAGGTGCCTTCCGGTAGACTCTTCATTCCCTCCAATAACGAGTCATAGCAACGAATGAATTTGAAATTCTTGGGGACTGCCCGTCTATTTGGTGACGGACCACCGTCACCGTCATCTATTCCCACAACGACCCACCTTGGGTGCTCGATAGCAACATCAATACTCCAAGCTGCATCACCACATCTAAAAGGGTTGTTTTAATATCAATATGCTTTTTTTAAGAAAAAAAAATTATACACTTTACCCAACCTGCAACACATGTTTTTCGTCTCGTGTAACGGTTGATTCTGGACTGGAAAATAAACTAAAAGAATATTGCATGAATTTCACAACAAAAAAAAAATTTTTTACTCCTTTTTTTAATTATTCTATTTACCCATCTATAGCCAGCTTCACCAATTCATGTTTAATAACCCATCTTTCGCTCTGTTTATTAGCATCATCTAGCCAATAATGATCCTCAATATCTTCGTCGTCCAACAATTGTCCATCCTTCATCAAGACCAACGCATTAAAGTTGGGAGACGCAGGCTGACTACTAAAGATGAGAGAGGCAGGTCTTGAACCTGCTGGTGTGTTATTATCGCTGCTTGAAATAATCACCAAAGAAGAAATAGAGTGCCTTTTTAAATGTTTTTGAGAGGGATAATACATTTGCTGTATACTAGCTGGCTTCACCTTATAGCTTGAAGGTAGTGATATGGTCTCATCCATATCGCCCTTCTTTTTTTTTGGCCAGTGAAACCTGGGGTAATGTGGGTGACGTCTCCTTGCTCTTGACCAGAGTTCGGAGAGCATGGAACGCTCAGAACTGTCTCGTCGTTGATAGTAGGAAGACGCGGTCGTGGAAAATTGATCATCTGATGTTACAGAACTAATGCTGGTTTGCTGAGAGTTGCGTCGTTCTGAGGATATGGAGGGTGTGAGGGAAATAGTAATGCTAGGTCGATGATGGTGTCTTTTGAGTTGTGGCGGTGTATTTAAATATTTGTTATTATTGTTGTTATTATCATAAATACTATTATTTTTTTTTGATTGTTGGGGTATACTGTAATTTGTTGTTGTAGAGTTGCTACAATGGCAAAGTGGGGTATTTTTATTATTAAGCGGCACATTAATGGGTTCCACTGAACTATTGTTGGTATACGAAGATGATAATTTGGATTTGGTAGCTTTATTACTTTGCTTTCGTGAATAGGATGATAAAGATGTTTTACTACTAGTATTATTATTATTGCCTTGTACTGAAAGTGGGGAAAGCGCTGAAGATGATGGTGTGTTATTACTACTGTTATTATTATTATTATTAGAGTGTTTCGTAAGTTGAGTTAGCCAACTTAATAACCATGAACGACTATTTTTGCTATTGTCTTTTTGTTGCTGCTGTTGTAGACTTTGCTTTTGCAAACGTTGTTGCTGCTGTAGCCGCTGTCGTTCGTAAATTTGCTGTTGTTGTTGTTGTTTTTGTTGTTGCTGTTCTTGTTGCTGCTGATAATGTGCTGCGGTATCCATCATAATGTGTTAAAGTAAATAAATATAAACAAAAAATGATGATAAGAATGAAAAGAGGATAAAGAAGATATAATCAAAATTTCAAAAAGACTAAAATGTATAGAGAAAGAAGAAAAGAAAGAAAAAAAATATTTATATATATATGTATATATATATATATATATATATACATATACATTTGTACATGTAAATAAATTTAAAAATAAATATATAAAAAGGAATGGTGAATATATGGACTCAACCAAGTATAGGTTACACCAGTTTGAGCCTGCAATGTGACTCTGATAGACCAATCTTTTGACGATACTGCTGCTCATCACACCGCAAAATAAAAGATGATAAAACGGAGCCAAAAGGCTTTTTGGTATTTACTTTAAAGAAGAAACTCTTACTATTTTTATATTAAAAAACAAGGGATAAAAAGTAAATATTCCATTAGAAAGGCAATACTGAAGAGTTTCATCATAAAGTCATGCTGTTTTGACACGTAATTTTTCGTTTTCATGTAAAACTTTTTTGTTTTCGCTTTTGTAAAACAATAAAAAAAAAAAAGGTGCACAAATACCATTTTTGTGCAAGTGATTTGAACCCAAACGAGTTACATTTCAACCAATCGAGATCTACAAACAGAGATTTATCTTTGAGTAAGTTTATGCGTTTTGTATTGTGTTCAGCCACAACTGTTAATCTAAAGCCAATAAGTGGCTTTAATCCCTTTTAAACAGCTTCAGCAAAAGAATACTATTTTATCACTACCACTACCACTATCACTATTACAATTGTTACAATAATTATTATTTTTTATTATTATTGAAATTGATACCAAATATAATATAATAAATAATAATGAAAGAAAAGCAATAATAAAAAGTGAATGTCAGGAGATAGATGTGTGTGTATCAAATTCTAAAAGAAGTAAAAAAAAAATAGGAGAAAAATATGCATTTTATTTATGCGTGTAATAACTAGTAACAACACGTAAACCACTTTTCTGTTTATGCCTCTTTTTTTCGTTATCTCTTTATCATCTTAATATGATGAACAAAGTGCTATATTCATTTCATTGCTATTGTTTCTTTCGTTCTTTTGTCGAAATGACTTACATGTGAGAACATATGCCTGTACATTAGTAATGACATTTATTTATTTAATCCATCATAGCAAATACACTTACTTATTTTGTCATTTATAATAATAATAATAATAATAATAACATTTGTAGTGCTATTACTTTACAAATATGAGAATATTCTTTGTTATTTATCATCATGAAAAACAGTCAATCACGTGTAAATAGAAATGTTACCAAAAGAGAATCGACATTCATGCACACTTGAATCATTATTTATTAACACTTGACCACGGGGGACCTTAAAGTATTTGTAAATAATATATAACTCATTCTTATTGTTTAAAAAGCGATGGCTGCTCAATACGTTCTCTGTAAATAGAATCATTTTTATCATTATTTTTTAATAATGTAGCAATAGCTATATTTACGGACATTTATTTTATTATTTCCGATTTTTGGCAAGTGGGAAAGCAATTATAAAACAAAATCAAATATCCCTTTAAAAAAGATTCTATTGTTTTTTTTCTCAAACAAACAAACAAAAAAAAAACCTGTGAATACTTTCTGACATCTTAAGTTCAGAGAGTTTTTCACAATCTAGTGCCTTAAAGTTTAATTACTTAAAGCCCAAATAGATTCAAGCCGAAAAAAACTAAATTTTGTACATGGTAAAAAGATCGTGTGAATCCATATTTTTTTTTTTAATGTAATAAAACCATATCATAAATCGAAGCGAATATCAAAAATGAATAATATAATTAAGACACATCGTTTCTTTAATTTAATAAATGAATACCATATCATACTAGCAGTGTTTCCAAAATTCATTTTGGACAGATCTAATGGAAATGAGGCACTGGCTTAAGATATTGCTATAAACTTCAAACAGTTTTTTGAAAATGGAGATTTACAATTGTGACATCCCATAAGAAATCTGAAAAAAAAACATCAGAGTTTGTATGGACTAGAAATCCAATGATATTCTCCAGCTGTTTATTACTCCTGATTGTGCACAGGTTGTGGCAGACACCTACGATGTACCTATCTGTCTACTCACATTCATCTCGTGGCCCTTTCTTACTTTTTTGCCTGTTCGATCACCAAAAAAGCTCAAGATAAAACGCAGACCATATGTAATTCGAAACGAAGGCAGCTTACATTGGCTATCTGTTGACTTTAATCATTTACAAACTCAATTTCCAACTATTCAAAGTTTTTATTTTAACATTAACCCAGAATATTTTGATTTCTTTCAGCAAACATGGAACTAATATGGTCAGTTTCCCAAAATTGAAGCCAAAAATTCGCAATCAACAAAAGAGAGAAAAAGTCATTGAAATATATTAATATTATACATATCTCACGTTCATCAAATAAAGTAATAAAAATCTCTTACGGGATGCCATAAATTTAAACCTCCGATATGGATCAGGTGTGTTCTATCTTCCAGAACAAATATAGGCTGGGAATAACACTTAAAATACATTGAGCTTTTTGTATTCCATATCAAATACAATAAATGACAAGCAGCTTATCAAACTTAAAATTCATAGTTGTATCTGTTTTTAACATTTCAAATAAATACTTGTATTCTTGATAGCTACTGTTATTTATTGCCATAAGAGACTATTTCTTTCTTTTCACTGCTTTAAACAACGATATAACAGCCTACTGTTTATTTCAAGATATTGAGAAAAAATTACAAATTAATGAGAAAAAGGAGAAATTATTTTAAGAAAAGTGAAGAGAATAATTGAGAACAGATAACAATTGTATAAATAAATACAGGCAATTAATAGAGTAGAAAATCAAAGTGTGTAAGTATATTGTCAATACCATGAAATGGATAGAAGTTGACAATAGATGGGATCCATTTAGACGCTTAAACATATCTCCTTGTGTTATTATTCATTGAGTTGGATAATAAACTTAGCCCCTTTAGTCATCTCACCTTAATCACCCTTTTTAGCCAATCTTTTTGTCATCAGCATTTTCTCATTAATTTGAAAAACTTTTCTCATTTTCTTGAAAAAGACAGTATGTGTTTGGAACAAAAGAAACGAGCTCTTGATTTTGCTTTTTTTTATTATTTTTCTTTTTGCATAAATTTATCAGTGCACTTCAATTCTAACAAAAAGATGATACCTGTTATTATAGAGAAGACAAAAATTTAAGCTAAGAATCATTGATTAGAGCTAATTTTCCAGATTTCTTAAGTTCAAGATATAGCTTTTAACTACGAAGCCGACCAAACTACAAAGTTCCTCAATCATGAAAAAGAGAGAAAGTCTAGTTAGCCCTGCAGAGACATATCATTTCAAAATAGTAAAAACGTCAAAGCGAGTCTTTAATCTCTTCCGACTTATACTCAACTTAATGACAGACTCACTGTGGTTCTCTTTTTGGTAGTCACTACTAAAACGAACAAAATATGGTAGATTAGCTACCATTTTTGATTTGATAGTTAAAATAGTAAGGCACTTCCTTATATCCCTCATTAATGGCTTAGAAATATAGCCACAAAATTGCACAAAAAAACCAAAAAAAAAAAAGCACTTTATCTATTGAATATTTCACTCACTCACTCACTCTCTCTCTCTCTTTATATATATATATATTAATAATTCACAAACCATTGTCGCTGTGTTCTTAAATTACTATTATTTAGAAATTGTGATAATATCCTAGTTTGACTTATGCAATATTCTTTCGAAATCATTGATTATTTTCCAATTTTCTTCGCTTAATAATTCAATTGATATTCGTCTACTGAGAAATGGCTTAATATTTTTTCTTTTCTTCCTTGCTTTTATCTTCCAAGCATTTTCAATAATACATTTACTTTGATTTTTTTACTAAAATAATATTAGTGGTTGAGCTGTAGGCCGATATACATCTACAGATTCGTTGAATTGATGACCTTTGATGAAAATTGAAGTATTCATCAAATGTTGTAACTTTCAATTGTCCAGTTGGAATTGCTGCAGCAAGTTATCTTTCTTCATCTCTTTCTTTTGAACGCATTCTATCATCGATTTTTAACTCAGATATAGATATTGCTGATAAGCTTGGGCTTGATGCTATTGACTTGAGTATATAATCAACGGTACAATATAGTTGTGTGTAGCATTATGATAACAAAGATGATAAAAACAAACAACACCAACTTGTTTATTTATTTCAGTGATAATCGCCAAATGTAGCATTGTGCGATATTAAAAGCTATCAGCAACTGGTTTTAAGAATAATGAAAATAGAGTAAGACGTTGTATAAATGAACTCCTTCAATTTCATTATCTAAAATGTTATATATATATGCATCAACAAACTGTATTCCTACCTTTTTCTTTCTTCCTCTTTAAAGTTTACTGTTTTAAAATGACTGAAAGAATTGAAGATGACCGTCTAACAAAGAAAAGAAGGTTTTTCAGAGAACTTCCGCTTCAAAAGGTACATTTTACAAAAGAGTGTAAACTATCATGCCTTCTGAACCAATAATATCGAGAATATAAGGTACAGCATATCGATATATTATTTAATTTATTTTCCAAACGTTGACATTATATACTTTAATTTCTTATTCGAATATGCTTCGTAGTATTTCTGCAGAGTTTTCAATTCTCAGGCGAGAAACTATGAATTTTGCTCTCTTACTGATGACTAGCTGGGCTTCTCAAGGTTATAACCCATGACTGTTTCCTAAAGCAACTACTCATAAATTCTGGTCCCATTACTATCGCATTGTTTCGCTTGGCTGGAGTGATAGATATAGAAACTGATTTGTAAAGTTATTGAATATCCGAGATGATATAAATCTATTCGGTGTTAATAGTTATATGTACTTTTGCTTTATTACCGTAGGTACTTTCGGAATAAGTCTTATGTGATGGCCTTCCATTGTTTAGCACGCTAAGAATAAAAGAGCAAGTCAATGGTAAAGTTCATATATAATGAAGGTTATTCTATATGCAATTAACCGTTTAATTTAAGAAATATAATATATCACTATGCTATTACAACATTGGACACACTACATGTAGCCATTGCTACTTCTTATACTAGCGATATGATCTAAGGTAAAAATAGATTATTTATATATTAATATTTTAGTGAATGATATAACCTTTAAAATAGATTTTGGAATCCATTTATCAAGAGTTGTTTGCATTTGAAGAATATAAAAAACAATATTTTTGAATATCTAAATCTTATTATTTTCGTTTTAGGGAGAGTTGCAGTTACTTACATCCAGGTAAGAAATAATCAAGAACTGAACAATGAAATTGAAAATTCAGGAGAACTTGATAAAAATAGTAATTGAATTTTACAAGTATGAACGTACTCATATGCTACCATTATTCTATACTAACCACTCCGTGTAGTACAATCAATAGTATTTTCACGAAGTACTTCCCTTTGGACAAATTCAATTCAGAAAATATGAAAGATTATGAATGCGCGCTAAAGAATCCTACTCCCTATCTCATGTTTAGAAGTACTGTACTTCTGAAAGTAGAATTTAATTTTAACATTTCTCGTATCAAAAGGCCATTCACCTGCTCCCTTCAAAGTAAGTATCATTGGTATAATATATTTCTATTAAATTATATTAAATCACGTATTTATATAGAAAACACACTGGTTGTTTTAATAAATGAATAAAAAGCATCCATCACCTGTTCCAATTCATCTGATAATGTCTCTAGATCTGAAGATTTTAAGTGTGCGCATAAGTAAGTTGAATCACACTTGTACAGAACCTTCTCCAATTAACAAGAATGTAGGAAGAAAATATTAAAATTAATAAATGAAAACAATCCCTCTATCAAATGTATGACTGAAGAAGTCCTTATTTTGTGTAAAACCTTTGTTTGCTCAGAAAAACATGCAGTGATAGGTAACTTATTTTAACTCTTCATTTCGTTTTAAGACTGACATGTCGAAAACTGACACATTTGAAAATGTGTTAATTGTCTTAATACCTTTCACAAGATTGTCCCGCTTTTGTAATGCATAATCACCATACGGTTATGAGATAGACCAAAGATCCATTCTTTTCTTTTACTTCACATAATCCCATATCTATGATCGATACTAGCTACCTCATCCAAATACTTGCTATTTAAAAACAAAACAAAAAAAAAGACAGAAACGGCTAAATAGGAATCGATATATATTTTTTCTATAATACTTTATTTATTATAATTATACAAGAGTAAAAAATAACATATTATGAACAAGCAGGCGCAGAAAAGAACAGACCTCATCGGAGTAAAAAAAAAAAAAAAGGAAAGGAAAGGATACCATAAACTCATTCAATGGGCAAATGGAAAAAAGTCAATGATATCCCAGCAAAACCGGATGAAATATTACCATATATGGCTATGTTGCTATAGACCATGATTGGTCGAAAGATAGAAAAAAATCAATGATATTAAGGGTAAAAAAGAAAAGAAAAAACTACTGTACAAATAAATAAAGAAAAAAGTGTTGCTGCTGAAAGGAATGCCAAATAAAGAAACTCTCTGTGGGGTAAAATAAATATTTTTTCATGTGATAGTAAAGGCTTTTTAGTTTGCAGAAGGACCTTGTTTAGCAGCTTCTGCCATCACCACAAAGCGTTCCAAAACGTTAAGAAAACCCTCACGTCCAACTTGAGCGTTTTGCTGGAATCGCTTAATCGAAAAGTCTTCAATTGTGCTTTCCCAACGAGAGAGAAAACTACCCACTGTCATTGTGGCTTGTTGAGTAAACTGAGTCCTAAATAAAAATAAAAATATGAGTCATTTTGTCAATTGTTTTATTTTTTTAAAACTTACTTTTTCGAATCTTCAGGACAAACGGTATATGAAATCTCTTCATGACACTTCATGATATTACATAATGAAAGATTATGACTGGTCAATGTGAATGTCTTTGTTTTAGGATCGATTTGAGAAACCTCTCGAACATATTGTGTTTCTTCTCCACCCATAATCTAAAAAAAGGAAATCATGATAGATCAGTAAAAGAATATGATTCCTCATTTCGTAAAATAGAAAACCCCATCACTGTTTCTATAGATACATATGATATGTCATATATCTATATTTGTATATATACCGAAAACAGCTCCATCCCTCCATTTTTAATTTAAATATGAGATTATACCTTCAAGAGAAGTCTAGGCATATTTTGTTTAACGGTGATAAGTCTTTCTGTAGTTAAGATGCCAGTTTCAGGATCAACAGTTCTGTTAAGGACATCAACATGCTGTACGTGAGGACAGTGGTCGTTTGGGTATTTTTGCCACTGAGCAGCAGAGACCAAGCTCCATTCATAATCAAAGGTGTGAGTTGATTTAAAGAATTTCATATTTTGAGAGGAACTCTGTCTATAGGTTAAACTTTCTTAGAGGGGAATGATGTAATGAAAAGAAAGGTATTGTAAGAAAGAGAGACCTTTGAAGAGATAAAGGGGGAGAGGTAAAAAAAAAAAGAAGGAAGGAAAAAAAGTCCGGGGATTATATAGCTTTTTCTGAGAAAATAAAACTAAGCTTTGACCAATAAACAATCGGTTTGATGTCTCATATTTGGACAATAAAAGTCTGTTTAAATCTCCTCCCCGGGGTCATCAACTGTACCTTTTTCTACAGGGGGTAACACACAGTGCTTTAGTGTCTGGTCCGTGTTGAGAGAGAACTTCTCGCTATAATTACTACTTGTAATTATTATTTCTATTAAATGATGCCAATATCATAAACGACCCATCCGCTTAAACTAATTACTGCGTGGTTTTGTTTCAGTGAATTGGTCATTGCCGCATTTTTTTGGAACCAATATTTATTGAGCTTTATAATCACAAGTCTCCAACCATTCAATCTCCTCTTTTAATTATCATTTCTTTTTTCCCGTTTTAAATTTAATAAAAAAAATAAATTTACAAATCAGAAATATTCTTTCTATACTGTTCTTGAACAGCATCATAATACTTCTCATTCAACAATACTTCAATACCAGTTAAAGCTAGGCACTTGGAAGCAGTGAGTGTGTCTTTATGAGCGGCAACAGTCTTTGCGGCCTGTACAAACTCCTTGGTGTGGTTTGCGGCAGTTGTATGAATACCATACATAGGGTGAATAACAGGCATCTCATAACTGACATTTCCCATGTCAGTTGAACCTCCTCCTGCCTTCTCTTGTTCAGCACGACTGGGGAAAGTGATGCCAAACTTGTTCATGGCATTGGCATAGGTATCAGCCATCACCTCGTTTTGAATGACGTCTTTGGTGATACCAATTTCACGCCAGGTGTACTTGACTGTACAGCCGGTGGCAATAGCGGCGGCTTCAAAGCAGTCTTCCAACTTCTTCATAAGACGGCCAGCTTGTGAGGCACGTGTGGTACGGACAAAGAAGAAGGCGGATGTGTGATCGGGAATAACGTTGGGCTATCATTAATTTAAAGTTTAGCTTTTCTATTATTATTTTTTGGCATGGTATCGTTTTACTTACAGCTTGTCCACCATCAGTAACAATACCGTGGACTCTTTTTTTTTTTTAAGTGATAGTTAGTTTATGAATACGAAAATAGATGCACTAAAAAAAAAGGCTTTACCTATCAGTGGGCAAGAGTTGCTGACGCATCATACTAACACCATTCCAGACTTGAACCAATGCATCCAAAGCATTGACACCTTCCCAAGGGGCGGCTATTGATAAAGAAAAACTAGTTAGTTTTTTTTTGTTTTTTTTTTACCAAGATGCTTTTACTTTTTTATTCTTACCAGAAGCATGACTAGGCTTGCCAAAGAATTCAACATGAACATCATGAATAGCAATCATGGCAGCATATTGGTTGTCGTCAGCAGCAGGATGAAGCATCAAGCAAACATCAACATTGTCTTGGAAGGCACGCTTCTCAACCAGGACAATCTTACCGATAGATAGCTCTGTGATACGCTTATTAGCATTAATAACAAAATGATAGAAAAAATCAAAAATACCTTCAGCGGGAGTACCGAAAAGAACGACCTTTCCAGAGGCCTTTCCACTTTCCAATGCAGCCTTGATGGCAACTGCAGTAGCTAAACCACTAATAGCAATCAAGTTGTGACCACATCCTTGACCAAGACTATTAATATAAAGATAAGGAAAAAAGAATAAGAGGAGCGTGAGAATATAATCTTATATAATAAAAAGGTAGTATACTCACTTGGGAAGACCATCGTATTCGGAACAAATACCAATTCTTCTTCCTGATCCACGACTATATTCAGCCATAAAGGAGGTCTTCATACCATAGGCATGACGGGTGACCTTAAAGCCTTGCTTTTCGAGGAAAGCAGTCAAAACTTCATGTGCATGAACTTCCTTCATACCAGTTTCCATATGTTCCCAAAGCTTTTACAAGAAAAATAGAATTAGTTTTGCTTTATTTCAAAATAAATAGAACTTACATCCAAACTGATTTCACGGAGTTCGGAATTGATATTTTCAATAGAGTTATAGACGAGACGTTCAAGTTCACTGTCGCACTTTACATCGAGCTTACTAAAGCTCTATAACACCCGAGAAAATGTTTTATGAGTAAATAATAATAATAAAAAGAATAGAGAAAGTGTGCTTGTTTCTTTATTTGTTACCTTGGAAATACACTCTTCGTAAGCGGGCAAGTGATCCATGGCATCAACAGGAACGTAAACGAATTTCTCATTTGAAGAAGAAGAAGAAGTGGGAGCAGAAGAGCTCTTTGTGAATCTGGAAAAGATACTTCCGAGGCAAGAAGTAGGTTGTTCGTCGTCTGTCAACTGAATAGGTGCCATAGTTGTTAATAAATAAAAAATAAAAGTAGAGAAAAGGAAAAAAAGAAAGTTTATCTATTTTTTATTTTTTATTTCTACCTAATCGGTCACACACTCATAAATTTATACATATTCAAAATAACCGAACTATCGGAGGTAGTTGCGATTCTTTTGTATCCAAAAAAAAAAAAACTATATATTTACATAACGTGTGTTAAGGTTCTAAATCTCTTTTGTACATGATGATTGTCTTGTTCATCATCTTCATCAGTAGTGATACTATTAACATCGTCGTCTTCATTATCAATACATATTAACAGATCATTAGCTGTTGAATGGGTACGTTTAAGACTGTTTGCCATAATACGACTGGCGGCCTCTTGCAAAATTTCATTTTCCGATAGTAAAACTTCTTGGAGTACAAAAAGTCTCTCTTCATTAGGATATTGATTGAGCGCAACTTTGATTGGAAAACTTATTTGAAGTTCCTTCGTACATATATAAATATTAATATTATAATAGCTAACATGCAATTATAATAATAGCTTACCTCTGTGCTTTTGATTTGTACAAAACAATACGGACAATGCCATATTTTGATATGACGATTATGTTCAAAAAAACTAGCAGCATCAAAACAAGCCCGATGCTTGCAATGAAATGACTTTATGGGGTGTCGTATTCGTTTATGCGATATTGGATCCATCAGATTGACCTTGATACCAACTGGATGGTGAGCAGCATCTTGATAATCTTCTTCATATTCATCTCCGCTTGATTGATCTCTAAATGATTCAATTACTTTGATATAAGAGGATTCTGTATTTTGTATTAGCATTTCTTCATCTCTTTCGACACTATCACCAACATCAACATCATCGTCTTGTAGTTGCTTTAATAAATGTATAGCTTTATGTTGTATAGGAATAGGATTTGAACTAGATTGTATTGCTCTTGTTATACATTCAGTTGTTGATTGGAGATAAAGTTGTCTAACTAGCTATATTTACATATATTATTTTGTGTGGCAATAATAGCTTTGTATTAATATAGTACCTCATTTGTGCCTTTCTCTACAACTGCAGTTATTGAAATGTGACTTATATTCTGTTCATTGTTATCTTCAAGCTCGATGCCGATTGTTATATAAGGCTGCTTCTTTTTTGCAAATGGTTTATAATTGTCAAAGCATGTCCGAATTTTTGATGTAACATCAATATGCATAAAGCCTTCATCAATTATATTCTGTACATAAACAGGTGGTTATTTATAAATATGAAATAACGCTGTTTATAATTACAAAACTTACCTTATCCTGATCTAACCATGTATTTTCCGAGTTGAAATAAAGCGCATTGCACTGGGGTTTTATTAATATATGGTTCGAGCTCCATAAACATAGATGATAGCGTACATCTTTTTCATGCTTATATTGCGAACAGACTCGATCGATCGATTTCTTTAAATACGAAATAGGGATAGAGATTTTACCTATCAGATCATAATTACTTTCTTCTTGCCAGTTGACATCGCTACGATAAATTTCATCTAGACGTTCAAAGATATCTGTCGTTGGGACAAGATCATAGGCTAGTGGAGCCGGACCAAGGTCCCTTTCACGACTAGAATGGAAAGAAAGAAAATTGGTTATATGTACATATGTGTGTCAGGAGAAGGTCATACCATTCTCTATAATCTGTAAAAGCTTGATTCTTTGCTTTAGAAACCGAATAACCTGGGTAAATCACAGTCAGCAACCAAGTTGCCAATTGATGTGTCTGTATGTTGTCAAGTAACGGTATTTTCTTATGAATAAGACCACGACTTGAAAGATAGCTTAATATCTTTTCAAGCTTTCTTTTTCTTAAGCGGAACAAGTTATTTGGAATCTGTTTTATATGTTTTATAAGCGTTTATCACATATCATTCAGTTATGAATTAAAGAGAGTCTTACAAGGCCATTATCAATGATACTCCGAACAAGTTTATTTCCCGCCAATTGACCTAATTCCCGAGATTGTTCAATAGTTAATATATGTGGTTTTTGATGCTGCCGTCGTCTTTTATAAAAGGTTGAATACATTTTGGTTTAAGAAAGCAAAGAGTTTTTTTAAGAAAGAAAGAAAGAAATTGAAATAAATAAAACTTTTTTTATAAAAAAAAAAAATGAACCCAGTCACCTTGGTTTGCTACTGAGACAAATGAAAAACTATTGGTTTACTTGACACAAATCAATCAAGTAGCAGCATTTTACAAGTCAAATAGAATTTTTATCCGAAAAAGAAAAAAAAACCTAGTCTTTTATATTTGGCATATTTATTGGTATTTGATATGAATAAATACTAGTTAATGTGTAGAGCCATTCTTTTTGTACTGAACAGTACTATTATGCGATTCGATATATAGATATAGTTGTTATATGATATCCAGAGATACAATCTCTTTTATAGAAGGTTATACACCTTCTCTTCTCTCTTTATGTAAAATTGAATATGTGTAAAGTTGAAGATACTCCTTTGTATACAAGATAGTTTAGTTCTATATATGGCAATTTTGTATTTTTATAATGGCGGTACTTACCGCAAAATGTATATTAGGTTAGTCAGAAACGAATATTTAGGGTTGGTAGCCAGCGGCAACTGGCCTGGAATGATTAATAATATTCCAACGAACTGCATCATGATCCATGCTCGACGTAAGTCAAGGTCCCATATGGTCAAACACTATGTGCTAATGTCACCCTCAAAGAGAAATTTTGTAGATGAAGTAGTAGAGAAGTAGAACGAGTAGAAAAGAAAAGGCATAGAATTATGGAGGGAACCACCAGTTGGGTGAATACCAGACGACATCTTTTTTTAATAAAAAAATCATTAATTTATCTTGTAAAGATAAATAATCTATGCATGGTAGACACACTGTACTATCTCTAAATAACCGTAATTACAAGAAGTGTTTTGTTTGAATAAAGAGACGTTTGGAATAATAACAGGTATGTTTGTCTTACCAACCCGCCTTGAATGACGAACCAACATGTATGCTATCCACTCACTACCAAAACCATATAGATTAGCGTTGAATAAAGAGCCATAGGATTAGTTGTACCTAGTGTAGCATAACCATAATATCCAGACATAGATATACCAGAGTTAGGACCATGATGAAGGACCAGAGAAGTAAGCCTTCGTTTGTAAGATACTTTCGATTTGAAAATGATATTATAATTTAAAATGCAAAAGAAAGAAAACAAAATGATTTTTTAAAAACCTTCATATACAAGTTTGTTTTGGTTCGGGAACAATCACGACAAGATGCCTAGAATTTGATAAATCAAAGAGGCCAGATTCAAAATAGATTTTCTCGGACAAAGAAATCAATAGAATAAATAACTCTCTTTTGTTTTCAATTCATGAAAAGTTCAAAAAAAAGGAGTGATAAACAACAATCAACGAGAGGGGGGGGGGTTTTCATCACCTACAGCATTTGATACAGATTTTTTAGGAATGAAGGATAAAAATAATATTAATATACTATCCTTTCAACATTGCTAAAATAAATACATTGTATTTTTTCTAGCTTCTAACAACAGAATGTACATTTTATAATCTAAAAGTGTAAAGATACAAGTAAGATTACTTTGCCTAGATGAACCGAATCTGGCTAAATATTTTATTGTTAAAAGAGATGAAAATATAGTAATATGATTGGTGCGGGTCTTAATCTACCGATCAACCTTAAAAAGTTCAAAATAGATTTTGTTTAATACACAGAGAAGCACAAAATGTCAAGAGTTCTACACAACTTTATTAGTAAAAAAAAAAAAAAAGAAAAAAGAAAAAAAAAGACATGCTGTAATTCCATCTAAAAAAATTCCGATCCTAAAAATATGCTTGTTACTATTATTATCCGTTAAACCACACATACAATATGAGTATAATTCTATTCTATCTTGAATATATTACAGCATTTCTTGTGATTATAAAAATAATAAAAATGAGGTGAACGAATCAATTTCAATAAATATAACAAGAATCGTTCTTTTAAATGGTAACACAGTAAAGACTACAACCTGAAATGAGAATAGTTATTTAAATGCAGTAGAAATAAGCCATAACCTTTTACGTATTGCTTTTTCTATTTATTTATTTATTAATTAATAGAAAGTAAGAATAAAATAAAGATTGTCTTTATATTTGATAAAGAATGTAACAAGATATTGAAAATATGAACTCTGAGTTCCTTGATTGTTAAATTAATCATCTCCGCTTTAGAATTAGTTAGGTGCAAAAAGTTATTATTACAAGTCAGCGGTGCCAATGGCTCCGTAGATTTATTATTTTTTCTTTTTTTTTTTTTTTTATTAATATATTTTTCACGGGTTCTAAACAGAAACGCGCTTTATCTTCTTTTTCTTCTTCCTTTTTCTATTTTGGAAGTATAAAATATAAAACCACCCCACTCCACCCTTCTTTTACACTTATCATGTCAATAATAACTACAACAACCACTGATGATTTAATGAATTCTTATGCTGCTCTTATCACTGAAACACTTCCCCACAATAACAATAATCCTGAGCTTCAACTTAGTATTAATGATCTCGTAAATCCAACCGAAAAGGCAGAAACCTTGCTAGAAACATTATCAAACGAACAATTAAATGTTATTGAACAAACTCTTTTTAAAATAAAAGAAAGAAAACTGGGAACCCCAACAGGCGGCGACAGAGGCAGCTTATCAGCTTCATCAAATACTATACTAGTTCAAGGTAAATATATATATATATATATTTATTTATAAGTGAAACAAACTTATAGTTACCATGACAACAACAATATCATTATTAAAACATATCTCCATAATAACAAACAACTAATAAATTTAAAATTATATCGAATGAACTTCAGATATACCCAATAACAATAATAATAATAACACTGGTGCGATAACAGTAACAGTCAACACAAAAAGCAGTGACATGTCGACTGTTACTTCTGGTACTTCTTCATCTGAAAGTCAAGATTGGGATTCAACTGCAACAAAAGTGGCAAAAGCTCTCGCGAACGTTATTTCAATGACCAGTAACGAAAAAGACCAGGACCCTACTACCAATAACGCCACAATCACACAAAGCAATAAATGTACCAAGCCACCTAATAATAATAGCCATGAACCCACTACTGAGTTACGTGAAGGGATTGAGTGGGTCAGTTTTGTTTACTCGCATCATCGCACTTTACGTCGTTATTGTATTAGAACTGATTTGGATAAAGTCGATACAAGTATACTAGACGATAAATTTAAAAAAGAAAATTGTGTAAGTATCATATGTATCTATTTTTTTTTTTCTTATTATTATAACACACCTTTTTTCTTTCCTTTCCCTTCCTTTTTCTTTTATTTTTTTTTTTTTTGCTGGCATTAATCATCTTAGGTATATCCTAGAGCCAATTTACCACGAGAATCCTATCGCGGTAATCGATGGGCTTATGAAACCGAATGCAACGTACTTGGTTGGAAACTTGCATATCTCAACATGGAAGAGATTGCGGGGAAGCGTGGTTTGATTCAACGCGCGGTAGATTCTTACCGAAATCGATACCCTAGTATGAGATCACGTAGAGTTGCACGTCAAGAGAAACTATTAAAGGGAACTTTACGTAAACGTAAACAGCATAAAGAAGAACCACAGCAGCAGCAACAGCAGCAAGAACAGGTTCCAAAAACCATTCTTATAGAAGAAAATAATGAGAGCAAATGTCGCATTCGTATCAATATAGAATCGGTGGTGTTGGATGCGATCGATAACGCTTTTAGAAAAAATAACTGTGTTTTTCCTAGATCAATGAACATCCATCCTGGAACCACACCTACGGTTTCTCAAAGAAGATTGGATGAAGCAAAATGCAATGAAATCGGCTGGAAACTCGTAAGTCCTTTTATTATCTTTTACGGTTTATGTTATTGTACCATTAAACACGTATAAATATAATAATAAATAGGCATGGCTGAATCCACGCCAACTTGCAAATAAAAAAAACCTTTTACAAAGAGCTTTAGATATATACCGATCACAATTCACAACTGACTTAAAACCACGTAAATATACATCACGAGTCCCTCCTGCACCTTTTACTACTGAAGAAGAGAAAAAAACCGCATGCTCTGAAGATGTAAATATGGAAGATGTTGACATTAGCAAGCAAGACGACCATTCCATCATTACAACGAAATCAATTCCTTTAACCGAACAAGCATTAGCGAATCAACAAAAAGAATTGATGGAGTTAGATCATGCCACTAACAATAATAGTAACCCTCATAACTTTGCAGCATCAGCATCAGAAAGACGAAACTCAGTATCGGGACAATCGTGTTATTCTGGCACAACAGTAACGTTGGATTTCCATGACTATTGCTTTTCTCCACCTGCAGAAGAAGAAGATGATGAAATGGAGTCCTTTGAAGATACACTTTTATCTACAGCTGCGAATAGCCCTAACTACATGTCAGTCACTATGTTTGATGATTTGGTGGCTTTAGGATCTTCTTTAGAGGCTGGGATGTTAAGACAAGATAAAGACACTTCATCATTATCAGACAATAATAAGGATGCTTATGATAATACGATGAGCCAACAAAATTCACCTAGTCCAAATTACTCCTCAACATCATCAGCGTCGAATAACACATCATGTTCATCATCGACATCATCATCATCGAATAATAATAATCAAGTGGAATCATTAAGTATGCTATCATTAAATGAGATGTATCAACAAGCACTTTTGTTGGACCCTACAGCTACCTTATTTAATAATAGTAATACAGCAGCAACCAGTAAAGAAGATGAAGACACAACTATTTTTGATACAGGCTTCGGTGATGCCAACCAGTTGTTAAGTAAATATGAGAACGTCAATGCAGGCATGGACGACTTTACAGGACCGTTATTAAGTCGATTGTTTTAAAATATAATGTGTTGCATTACAATAACGTATAGAACATCATTTACTTGTGCGTGTGTGTTTTTTTTGGTTTAAAATAGTAAAAGTAAAAAAATAGAAAAAAGCACTATAAAAGAAAATATGCAAAAGAAAGTTAAAAAAAAAAAAAAAAAAGCCATGGAACTTGTAATAACAATCCCTTTCCCCATCATTTAAATATGTATATCTTTTTCTAAAAAAAAAAAAAAAAAACGAGTTGTAAACTGACATCTTCATAAAAAAAAAAAGCTCTTCTAATAATAAATAATAACAAAACTATCTTTTTTATATATAAAAACATTTGCCGTTATTCGTCGACCTTTGTATTAAAGATTCTATCCCAATTCCACTTCTTACGTATAAATGGATGTGCTTCGGTATTAAACACAAACTTATCTAATGATACGACATCTGCAGGACTAAACAAAAGATAAAGATATTTAAAGGTCTCTGCAAGAATAAATGTCTCCATCGTATCTATTTTCAGATTTTTCAGGGCGTATTCGTTCTTGGGGTCTACATCTACGTTGCGAATAGATGCATATCCACTCTCGGTCTTGCACCATTTTTCGATGGCTTGGAACATTTCCCAACCATATTCCTGTATTTTTTTTTTTTTTTAATTATATTAATATAAATATAAGTATCATTTTATATAGATACGTACCTGATATTTTCTATCTCCTGTTATTCTGTACATGATGAACAAACTCTCGATTGTTTCTGGTCTCAAATTATAACGCTTATCGACATAAGTCAAAGTAGCAGGACGTTTTTTGACAGGTTGCAATTTATAATCCACAGAATAATCTGTTGTTGTTTTACCCACATCACTAGCTGAAACTGATGATGACGACTGAGTAGATCCATCATACCACCAATCACGGAGGCCTGAAAGATCTTGACGAGATTTGCTATAGGTAATTGCATTGTAAGGCTCGGTATCAGTAATCTGCCATACATCACCTCCTAATCCAGTGGTAGTTGTGCGGTACATGTAAACACAAGTTTCCATAAGCCCCTTTGCAATCTCGAGATCTTCTGGTACATTAAAAGTTTTGGATCCCATTGCCAGCATACCGGGTACAAAACATGTCTTTTTTTTGAAAATATTTAATTACCGTGTTTTTTCTTAAAATGAGTTGAAAAATATGTATTTACCAAATGATCCATTTGTTTTTTTGCTATGCGCTTTTGGGTATTAAAAGGTGGTAGTAGTAACATGCTATAACCAGGAATTTGTTGAAGAATATGCTGTTTCATAGCATTAATGGATTCAGTGTCTTTTTTTTTTAGTGTTAATGTTGTTAGAATAAAAACAACCCGAATACTTCTTTAATATCAAAACTTACACATTCTTCCATATTGTGGAACTACTCCATCCATCAAAAGGTACTCTTTAAGGAAATACTAGTTAAAGATAAACAAAATGATTAATATACATATTCACATTACACATTAAATTATCTATTTACCTCAAAGCCACTGTCGCCCATTGCTCCAAATCTACTGGTCTCTATGTACATTAATAAAAATAAATTAGCTCATTTACCTAATATAGAAATTGTTCCTGAATATTTTTTACCATCTTTGAAACGTCCTTGAACAGGATCCATCTCTGTTGGATAAAGTCCTTTTATATATAGCCCATGCTCATAGCCCATATTATCCAAATAATCAGTAATTTTTTGTGCCTATTATATAGTTATATATATTTATATTTATATTCACATTTTATGTTATGACTCCCTCTCTATTATACTGCTTTACCTTTTGTCCGTAAACAGGGTTACCAGTAAGCTGAGAGAGCATCATAAATTCGAGTTGAACTGTAGCTACCTCAGCAAACAAAACTTCCTTACGTCTTGACTCATTCCTAAACACATGATAAATAAAACAAAACATAACTTTTTGCCCAATCATTTTACCTTGCAGGATTCCACAATTTATAAGGTAAACCGGACGGCGTATCAAACGCTGGCAAAAGTTCTTGAGCAAGTTTATCTGCCTTTTGTAATAACATCTCATGTTTTCTATCAGAAAGCTCAAAAGCACTTAAAAGACCACCCAAATAGCGAATGATGCTCTCAAAGACACTGACATCCTCATCAATCTTGAAACCAATCTTGTTGATGCGTGGCATCAACTTTGCAGCCTCGTTATCCAACTCCATCACATACATAGTGCTGAGTGAGTCGACGAGCGTAGCGCCCCAGCCCCCAAATGAATCACGGGAGCCGTTACTTAAAGGTTTAAGTTCATCATGACCAAGAGCATATTTTTCTATATTATCATAGTTAAACCATAAATTAGTAAACAAGTTGGGGAAGGGGACTTACTATAACCGTTCCATCCATGTAAAAATGCATCCTTTACCGCCGCTCTTCTCTCCTCTCTTAATTTTGTATATTCCAAAGGTTCTGGCTCAAAATCATGCTGCATTTGAGGAAGGGTTGAAAGAAAGCCACCAAAACCATTCAATAGCGATTGTTTGCGAGGTGGAGCTAATTTTATACCATCGTCATTTTGATATGGTTTCTTTTTTTCTGTTTTTATTGATTCTGGTTCTGGTGATATTGAAGTGTTTTTAATGTTCCATGTTTGTACAATAATAAATAATAAAAATACAATTAGTGTTATAAGTCGCCATTTTCGAGGCACTTTAGATATATATGATGGTGCCATTTTTAATGAATTATACAAAGGGGAGTGTTTTCTTTTTTAGATACAAAAAAAAAAAAATCAAATAACACTAAAAAGAAACGATAGAAAGGGAGAAAAACAAAGCTAATTTAGATAAACGTTGAATAATGGCTTTTTTTCACTCCTTTTGTACAACAATGGAAACGCAAGATTAGTATTGTTTTGAGTGTTAGTAAAATGAAGTCTATTTTTTATCATCATTAAAAAAGGAATACAAGATAGCTAAAAAAAAAAAACAGATTAAAAAACAATAAATAGTTCATTTATTAGTTAAATTGAATTTATTATAATAACACTATTTTTTTTTTTTTTTGCATGGAAGAAGGAAATGCCCATTGGTTTAAATAAATTTATAAATAGTCTTTCAGTAAAGTCAAAAAAGTTTAGTCATACATTTTGTTGCTATGACAACCTTTATTATTATTATTTTCCGATTTATTAAAATAAACAAGAAATCTATCGAGATAAGAAATGCCAAAAGAGCGTATAAGCCATATTGGTTTTATTTTATTTATTTTTTTGTGATCAACAAGGTTTACTGTGCCATCTTATCATACTCTATTTTATAGCAAGATGAAAAATTCTTGAGCGCTTTACTAAAAAGGAAAATATCTTGATATCCAATCACACATATAGACTGTACATTTTTTATGTTCTTATTTTTTGGCATATATGCTTGTTGAGTATGATGATAACAACTTTCATATAGCAATATTTTGAGAAGAAGAACACTCGTATAATTCAAAGACCCCTGCATAATAAATAATTATCTTTACTGTTTATTATTACAACCAATTTGTAACATTCATAAATGACTTAATAAAACATGAAAATGTTGTAAAGTGTAATGGTCTATTAGATAAAAATAGAATATAAACCGCTGTTTTATTATATTTTAGATATACATATGTCATCGTCTTTCTTTTATATTTTTTTCTTCGATTTTGTTTAAAAAAAAAACCATCTAGTAATTTAGACGCCCAAATTATTAAAAGAATTCAGAAATCGTAGACTGCATAATATTTGTTATCATAAGAAGTAATAACAGTTTTAAATAATATAAAAAGCAAGCTGACAAATGACCCTTTAATTTAAAACAGCATTTTTAGTAGTAATTATGATGATGTACAATCCACTCGCTCCCTCATCAGTAAAATAGATCACCCTTTGTGGAAACGTAAAAGTATCCTTCGCTCTTTCACTAATACCAAGAAGGGGTTTTCATAAGACTATGGTACATTTACAAAACCTTTTGTATATTTTTCTAACTATTTTTTCTAACTTAGTCCTTTCTCCCCTTATTATCCCTTGTTTTTTCTTTTTTTTCTTTTTTCTTTTTTTTTTATAGTTTTACGAGAAGTAATACGCACGTACCAAAACTCATATTTTTTTCTAAAAGTTTGGTATTTACCTGTTAAGTAATATGCTTACTCAATATTGATTCTATATATAAATGTAAATGTAATATAAAAAACACATAAATTTATATATTATGAATGAAGTTGCCTTCCCCTTTCTCAATCCCTTTTTCTATCTCTATCTTTCTTATCCCTATTACTTTTTTCGCTTTTATGTCGTGATTTCTCTATCATTTTGAAACAAAAACTAAAAGTATATTTGTAAGATAACTCAATTCATCTATGTTCAATCCAACTGGCAGAAAACTATTAATTTTATCAGTTAAAATCAGTGAGTAAATTAGTTGCTATCATCAATTTCGATGATAAGTAAACGACTTATTATATGCTATTGTTCATATTTTTATTTTTAAAGAAAATAAAAAAAAGGCAACTGGCTATAGAAAAAACGGGATAAGGCTTTGTTAAGCAATCGGCTTCTATGCACTCCTTGTTCTATACAAAAACAAACAAGTGGCGAGAGAGAGAGTGTGGAAAAAAAATGGGAAAAATGTGTGGTTTTTAGTAAATTCAGGAGAAGAGAAATACCTGAGACAAATGTGAGAGAGATAGGGCATGCATCAGGGTCTTCAACTGAGAGGGGGAAATAAAATGTTTGACATGCAACATACTTTTTCTTAATTCATATAAAAAGAAAATGTAAAACAAATAAACTTTTCGATTGCCTCTTTTACTACCTTTTATTTTTATATTAAAATGAAACTCATTATTATAACCACTTTAATTACTTTAGTAACACTAACCACTGCCCTCAGTCATCATCATGATCGGTAAGAAACCCCTAACAAACAAAACATAAGTATTTTCCACACTGAATAAAATACTTTTTTTTCTCGCACTTCTATGGTGATGAATAAATTTTTAAAAAAAAAAATGACAGTGTTGATACGTATCAACCTGATCCCAAAATTAGGCAAAGCATTCTCAAGGGGCGTCAGCTTAACCCCCATAAAAGCATAGCAAAAAGAATGGTGAAATATAACATTGCACCTGCAGTATCTACCGATGCATATCAGCAAGACCCAATGATGAGCGCATTTCAGCAATTCTCTTCATTCATGGTCAACAACCATGTGCCATCAAACTCGTTCCATAGCCCATCATTATCATCCTTCATGGAGTCTCCACAGCCTATGATTCATTGTGTAAGATATCCATGCTCTAGCATTCAGCCACCCACTAGATTCAATTCGCCACCCCCACGATCATCCCATCGCTCAAGTGGTCATCATCGTCCACCTCCCAGGAAGTCTAGACAAATGGATACCTCAGAAACGGAAGAACAGACAACCGAACTAGAGGAGGCATTTTCCTACAGTGAAGAAGGGCGAGAGAATACTGAAAGATTGGAGGCAGAGGAAAATGAGAATGAAAAACCAGAGAAGGCAGAGAATGAAAACGAAAAGAACGAGAATGAAAATGAAAAACCAGAGAAGGCAGAGAAGGAAGAAACTGAACATAGACCTGGTCCAGGTGAAGAAGCATAGAGTTTCGTTTTTCATTTTAGTTTTTTTTTTCATATTTCTACCTCATCAAATATCGCATCACATTATCTCATAATGTTCATATACATTCATTATCTGTGCACAATAAAAGTAAAAAGTAAATCATCCTACTCTTTTAATAGTGCGTGTTTTTTTTTTGGTAGTAATGCAAAATACACCTTTTTTTATTTCTATATTCAATAACGTTTTATTCTTTTTTTTTTTTAATTATGATGATTATGCTGATTATTTTAACTTTATATTGTGCCAATCTGAAAGGAAACATATACAAATAGAGAGTTACAAGAAAGCAAACATGGAACGCATTAAAAAATTAGTTCTAGAACGTCATCAAAACAAATATACAAATTAATATACAAAATGACTTTTTATACTTATTTATTATAACTTACAAGTTTGGGGAGCTCATAATCAAAACCAGCCTTCTTCAAAGCCTTTTGTTTCTTTCCATGATTTTTAGTAATCTGTGTCTGTTGAGCTTTTAATTCTTTTGCTGTCTTTGGCTTATTTATCATTTTACGGTTATGTGCAGACCAGTTAAAGTGCTTGTATTTTTTGTTGGCACCCGAAAATAACTTGGGATGGATTTGCTCGGGAGGAATAACAACACACTTCAACATCTTTTCAAACAATAAATAGTTATTCATGGTCTCTGCAACGATTCTGGCAACATCTGCTGATTCAAACTCAATATATGCGTAATGTTTGGAGTTACCAGTTTTTTTGCTACGGGAGAGACGAAGTCTTGTAATGTTACCGAATTGAGTAAAGTAGCCACGCATTTCTTTTTCGTAGAAACCATGGGGGATATGTCCAAGGTAGATGACACCTCTTTCTTCTGTCTCAACAGTCTGAATATTATAATAATTATAAAATCAGTACATATATGTATTTATAGGCTATTCATCTACTTTACCTTTGGTGCCTTCTTAGACTTTTTGTCAAAGGACTTCTTGGTTTCTTCTTTACTCTTCTTCATTTGTTCTTCATCCAAAATAACTATACTTTCGTTTTTACCAAGAGTATCTTCATCTTCAGAAGAATCATCCTCGTCACTACTCTGAAGGTCACCCAAAATCTGCTTTCTAAGAGCCTCTTCCTGTTCTTCAGTAAGATCCTCTACATCATCCAAATTCTGCTCTTCTTCTTCTTCTTCTTCTTCTTCTTCTTCTTCTTCAGCTACTTCTTCCTCCTTTTCAACTTCTTTGGGCTCGACGACGACCTTCTTTTCTGCTACCTTCTTTGTCTTCTTTTTGGCAGGCTTAGCCTCGGTGACTTCTTTCTCTGAAAAAGTAACAGTCTTTCTCTTTGAGCCAGCAACTGCAGTAGCTTCTACTTTTTTTTCAACAACTTTTGTTCCTTTCTTTGATTTAACTGCCATGATCAATGATCTTGTTTTTAACTTTGTTTAAGCTAGAAAAAGAATTATCATAAAAAAAAAATTGAAAAAAGGATAAGTGGAAAGAGCGTCACAATTTACGGTCACGCTTCCTTTTTGAATTGACAAATCAAAATTGATCTCTATCATAAAAGCCTTTGCTTGCATCAACTGAGTCTATATAAAATGCTACTTCGTTCCTGGAGGTATAAATATATTATCTCTTTAGTTTTAGTGTAGAAAAGTTAAAAATACTCTTTTTGGAAATAAAATCCAAATTAGAAACGCATTTCGATAATTCGAAAGACGCTGTAGATAAAACTGCCCTTAGCCTGTTATTACTTTTAGATGTAAACCAAAAGGACTGCTTTAAAACAGAATAAATTATAATATTAATTGGTGAAATGAAGAAATTAAAAACAAAAAAAAAGTATCTTTTTCATTTTGATTTTCCTATATTGATATATTAATCTTTATAAAGGATAAAATAATTTATATTCTACAGTCTTTTTTTTAAAAGAAAAAAAAAGGTATAAATATATGTATAAATATATATATATATGTGTGTGTGTGTGTGTGTGAGAGAGAGAGTGTGTGTGTGTATGTTAAACGCAGAATAGTGAACCAGCACAAGATGCAAAAGTGTCAGACTCTATACTATTTTTAACCTGTAAATATCTTCATAATAAGATAAAGTACTGCACCACAAAATCGAATCACGGATAAACCAGCGACGGACCAAAGAATGAAACCAAGATACAATGTTGTTCTTGTATTATAATCACCAAACCATTTCAAAACATCTTGACCATTTGTTATAATAACAACCAAAACCATGTTAGATACAATCCATGACAATACAAGTGTAGTTCTAAATGATTTGTAGTAATCTTCTTGTTTTGTCTTTGAGTCTCTCTTCTGGTGTTCTTCAACCACTTTTTTCTTGAGATCTATACAAGCTTCATCATATTGTTCATTCAAATCCTTCTGGTCTGTTGGGAGGGCAACTTCGACTGAGTGCTCGCCATCCTTGTCCTTCTTTGCTTTTACCACACCTAAATCAGTAGATACACCGTTATCGCCCTTTGTTCCCCAGGAGACATCATGAGTGTTACAGAAAGCATAAATATTGAGAACATTCGTGTAACTGGGAGACATGAAGATGTATTGAATCATGCTTGTAAACATGTGCCATGGATCGAGGAATAGCACACTCGCTACAAAGTACATAATATAAGTTGAACAAACTGAGATAATAACGTTTCTGAAGGAATCTTGTTTAACCAGTGACAAAAACTTGTCATTTGCATCCGAGTTGACAGTTTCAATTGCAAATTGAACACCTACATAAGTGATCCAACCAGTGCAGAATAGAATATAACCCATCAATAATGCGAAGAAAATGATAATAAGAGTGTAAGCCCATTTGTAGCCTTGAGGACGGTTACCCAGTGACATGATGAACTGTACCATCAGCAAGATAATATAAATATAGTTCAAGACAGTATGGGTAATACTAGCAGCATTTGCAGAGAAGGGACGTGGATCAAGCGAATCGGATTCCATGGAAGTGGTCATGATGTAAAAAACGAGATAAAAGTTACCAATGGCGAACCAAGAGAAAATCAGGTTATACAGTGAATATATATCTTCAATCATAAACATGAATTTACGAAGAATGTTGTGATCAGAACTCCACACTTTACGCCAATGAACCATTGAATAGATACCAGCAAAGAAAGAACCGTTCAACCATCTACGGCGTTGAGAGATAAATTCTGGAATATTATCAGGAACATCCGTTTCACCATATGCATTTGAACAGTAATGTAAAACCCAAGCAGCGTTTTTCTTTGCAACAAGTTCATAACAAAGAATACGATCTTCGGCAAGGTACATGTTGGCAGTAAAAATATCGGCGTCACTTCCATGCATTTTTTCACCCAAGAAATATTTCTCTAATGGACCATGACCCTGAGCATCATTTTGAAGAGCAGAGTAACGATAGGCTGAGAAAGCACCAGGCAAGACAGAAATGTAACCAAATACAGACTCTAGAGGTTTATCAAGGATATTAGACATTTTATATTCAAAATTTTGGGATGCGACAACAGGGTTCAAAAGATAAACACCGGCGGGACCAGTCATAGCCTTGATTTCACCACAGGCACCAGCTACGTTTTTATTGATATCAAAGGATTTCCATAAATTGTAGATTGAATTTCCTCCAGGTTTAGTTCCGACATCAAGAAGGACACAGACATTTGGATTCAACAAAGGGCCAAAAGCTTGGAAGAACCAACGATGAGAATTAATTTTTTTCTGATTTTTCTCTTTGAGACAAAAGAGAACTTGTACTGGAACAACCCCTTTTTCTGATCCCCTGAAATTCATTTCCGCATCAATTGATAGTTGGGTAGTATGCTACGCAAGAAATTTGTTTGTGTTACGTTGCATTTCAATAATAAATCTCATATTTTTTAAAATTACTTACCTCATAAATATGGGCGGTTACAGGCTTGCCTTCTACGATATTCTTTGCCATACCATCTTGATAGCAACCCATCGCAGAGAGCACAGACAATGTGCGAGGGTGAATTTTTGAACGACCGTCGGAAACAATACAAACAACGACTTTCTTCCACCCTTGGGCTCCCCAAGTGTTTGATCTGTTTCGAGAACAAAGGTGAGATATATTTTTCATTACACCATTCATAGTTCTACAGAACAAGACCTCATCTTCCTAAAGGAGAAAAAAATATATAAATAGTTCATTTCTATACATACAAAAACTGACCCTCTCTCTCTTTCTCTCTAGTTATAAACTTACGTTATACATGGTCAGAACAATAAAAAGTTCAGTTTCTCGATTTAACAGGTTTTGTCTCAATCTGTAATTTTGATTTTTAAAATCAGCAGGATCACATGTAGCAGCAGTGTATCGCATATGAGTAAATTCGTGCTCATCTCTTCGTTGAACTCTTTGAAGATATTTGTTAGGAACAGGGTTATCAAGAACCAAATTGCCGCCAGTAAGTTTAACCTTTCGAACTAATATAGGGGTAAATCAATTAGCGATTTGACTTGTTAAAAAAAGGAGAGGAAAGACTGCTTGAATTAATTAGCAATTTACCAGTTTTGTATCTTCTTGTTTGTTTTCTAGGTGCAAACCCAAAGTCTTGAGGACCACCGCCAACCATGTTGGACTTGCTTCCATTAAAGTGGACACCACCAAAATTTGCTCCAGAAGACATTGAAGAATTATTTAATAATGGCTGGTGCATAACATCACTTCCAGGTGTTGAAGAATCGTAATAACTCGTTGGATCATTATGTGGAGTACCATACGTTGGAGTTCCACCACCTCCACTTGAATAAGATGTATTATGGAGAGGATATTCGTCACCATTATTAAAACGTGGTCTCGCTGGCATTCGAGCAGCTGGCATGGTACCGCTGCTATTTTTCTCTTGATACTGGTACATTGAAAAAGAAAGTACAATAGATAAAATACAGAATTTTCTGTTGTCACAACCTTCTTTCTTTAATCAAGTATTTTTCTTTTCTTTTTTTTTTTTTTACTCGCAAATAAAAAAAAATAAATAAATAAAAAGAGAAAAGAAAAGAGAGAAGAAGGAGAAGAAAAGTAAAGAAAAGGAACAAGCTCTGAATAGGAACAATGGTTAAATAGACTCTCAGTAATTAGCACGCGTGGCACCTTTCACAATCAACAATTTCAGTACCCTTTTCTAAATTTGGTCTTTATTATATCTTGTGAAATTAGACATTAGTGGATTTACGTTATTATGTACCACCCAATATTATTTTAAAAATTATTTTGTTTTAAAGTAAACACTCTAAAAAACTAAGATCAACATGCAGTTTAGTTAAATATCTCCCATATTCTCAGTTTAAAACCAATAATCATCGATAATTGGCTTTCTTAAATAAATAAAAAATTATAAGGAGAGTAACACTTTTCTAAAAAAAAACAGGAAAGGTATAACAAAACACTAGATTTGTATCATGCAACACTTTTACAGAACTTGGCATATATTAACTAGAGTTACAAGTAAATGAACACAACCTTGTATTATTGGAATTTATATTTTCAAATATAGGTAAAAGAAAAATAAAGTTGAAAGCCCACAAAAAATATAATCGAGTATTGTGCCACTGTACTTGATACTAATCGAAAAAGAAAGAGAGAGAAGGCAAATGCGTATTCAAATAAAGGTATAAAAAATAAAAGCAACGAAAGATTTATATAAGGTTAGCTCAAAATAATATTTCCATAATATTGGTGACCCATACTTTTTGTTTTGTTTTTTAAGAACTTTAATTCACAGCAATAAGGGTGTTCTAAAGTAGTTTAATACTTAATAAATGATAATTGTAATTATATTCAATAACCAAAAATAAATATAAATATAAATAAAAAAATTCGAATTACAAAGGAGTGTTCTTTTTTTAGTTTTTTTAGAATAATAAAAGCTACTGATTTTGTTAAACATTACTTACTTTTCCACCTGAAAATTACACTTCTATTCATAGATTAAAAAATATAAATAATGTCAGGAAAAATGTAATACAACATGGAAGTCTACTTCATTACCCTTGAATAAATTATTTGAAAATTAT
>MU622398.1:0-11755 GCA_025399235.1 Backusella circina FSU 941
ACTTGTCTGTGTGTGTGTGTGTGTGTGTGTGTGTGTGTGTGTAAACTATAGGAATTTGTGTTCGTACTGTGTGTATGTATGTGCATAAGTGTTTAAATATATGTCCCCAAGAAACATGAATCAAATAAAATCAAATAAAACATATCGTCATAGCTGTCCATCGCAGATCATGGGACATAGAATACCACCTAACTTCTTTACTTTATTAACTGTGTTTAATTATGTCATTAAAATGAGAGTAACACAAAAATGAGTTGTTTAATTTATTATAATTTGATTATTACTAGAAGAACGTTTTTTTAATAAAGCTTAAGTGACACTTTATTGATTCCCACTTTATCGTAATGGAGTAAAATAATTGTTATTGATTTTACAGGTCTAAAGTTAATAGTTAAAAACTTTGACTTTTTTAGGCAAATTGCTATATTATGTATACTTTCTAGTAAAACGAAAAAATGAAGTTGTTAACTAAATAGTTTAGCGTTGTTACAAAAAACTTTTTTTTATTAATATTTTTTTTTTACGCTCTTTATAAAGTGGGAGAATGATTGAGGGATATTCTATGAAAGAGAGGCATTAAAAAACATTTATTATCTGCGTCATACTTTTTACAGTGTCACATTTTATTTTATATTGTCAAAATATCCTTAACAGGGTTGATCCCCTAAACACAAAAAAAAACCTGAATCCCGAGTGAAGGGGGAGTTGTCTATATGTAAAAAAAATCTCAAATAGAGTTTTTTTTTTTTTAATCTTTATCTTTAAAAGGAAGTTGAGATTAAGTCCAATAGATATCACATTATTATTGCGGAGAGAGGCGGAAACGTGCTACACACTGGTTTTTGGCGTCGTTTGTGCTATTGGATACAAGCCACTTATTGAGGCATTTTTTTTTTGTTGCGATTTTTTCTAAAATTTGAGTTCGTGAAGCGTAGTTTAATTTTGAGCATGCCTCCATATTCAGCTAAACAGCCGCCTGCTGCGTGATTAAACCTTTTTTTATATATAAATATGCCATGTTTTTCTTTTTTTGCTTTTGAATATTTTTCACTTTTTTTGTAAATTCTATTGATTCAGCATCTCTATGTCTCCATATTCCAGTACCATTCATAGACTATCACCTGGTGACCTTTGGTTACCTGATTCTCGAGCTTCAGCCATCATGGTCAACGAATTAGCCAAAGAACAATCAAAACTGCCTTCAATAGTATCATTTAATACGCCTAGTCAGTGCTCCACAGCTTCATCTTCGTCATCTATAGCTTCTATTCCCACCACTTTAAATAACAATAGCAACAGTAGTAAATGTCCATCTGCTGATAAACAGCAACAACAAGAACAAACATCTCTTTCGCGTCAATCATCTACAGCAACACAGCGTCGTCATCGTGCTGACACTGCAAGCTTAAAAGAATACGGTGAATGTTATAGACGTCTTGGCCAGGGCACCACCGCTGTTGTTATGGTCGTACGCAAATTAAGAGAAGATGGTAGATCAGAAAAACTTTACGCTATCAAACAATTCCGAAAGCAAAAATCGAAAGAATCTCAAAAAGAATACATGAAGAAATTGACCAGTGAATTTTGTATTTCTTCTACATTATTGCATAAAAATGTAGTCGAAACGATTGATTTAGTTTTAGATGATAAAAAAAGATATTGTACCGTTATGGAATACGTAAGTAAATCAATATTTACCTCGTGGCAAATATCTTGTATCTTTTGAAAAGCTAACAATATCAATTTTCAGTGTCCTGGCGGTGATTTATTTACTAGCATCATGTCTGAACGTATGACTGAACGTGAAAAAGCCTGTTGCTTCAAGCAAATGATGGAAGGTCTTGCCTATATTCACTCTATGGGTGTTGCTCATCGTGATTTAAAGCCTGAAAACTTGCTTTTGACCATGGATGGAAAATTAAAGATTACTGATTTTGGTGTCTCCGATGTTTTCAGATTTCCTTGGGAATCTAAAGGTAGACAAAGTCGAGGCCTTGTTGGCTCTGAACCCTATATTGCACCCGAGGCTTTTGAGCAAAATGACTACTGGGGTGCTGCCGCTGATGTTTGGTCTGCTGGTATTGTCTTTTACTGTATCTGGTTTGGTGGTCTTGTATGGCACAAAGCCAAGAAATCAGACGGAGCTTATGCTGGCTATGTCCGCTGCTCTGAGCAAAATCAGCCATTTGATATGTTCCGCGCCCTTCCTGCTGGTGCTCGCCAAGTAATTACACGCATGTTGAACATTCAATCAGATAAACGTATTACCTCTACCGATGTCTTGAAGGATCCATGGGTTGCATCAATACCTGTGTGTGAAAATTCGATAGATTCAACAAACAATGTTCATGAGCATACAGCCGGCTATCAGCCTGTATGTTCTGTATCAAAAAAGTAGACACCATAGAACGAAAAAAAAAAAACTAAACAATACAACTGATTCCCCCTCATACCACCCTCAATAACTTTCATACACTCTTTCATCTACAAGCAATAACGATTATATAGTTCTATGCATCCTTAATCTTTTTTTTTTTAAATCTTCACTCTATTAATGTATCTATGCTTTATATCTACTTTTTTTTATTTATTTTTTTGTACAAAAAAAATCTCCATCCCTTTTAGTTTTTAGTGTAAAAACCTACTTGTAAATAATAACAATAAACTATCAGAACTTGCTAAAGTATTTTATTAGTAACGCAGCTGCTTTTCGCAGAGCCAAAAATAGAGTGAGGAGAACACAAATGTGTAAATCCCTAAAAAAAAAACATCGATCATTTTCATTGGATAAGGTCGTCCAAAAAGCGAATAGTAGATGTCATGAAAAAAAAACTAGATTTGCCTTCTGAATTTCAATTTTGATCGTACTATTAATTCTCATCCAATCATTCCATTCATGATAATCGCAAAAAGGAATATGCATGGGATGCTTTAACAACGAAGAATATTATAAAAAAAACAACTGCTTGCTGTATAATACAATTTCCAAAAAAAAAATAAAAAATAGTGCACATGCATCATCGCAAAGGCCAGCCTTGGCGAAGAGATAAATTGGCTTTTCTTTATTTACTTTAGATAGGGCAAGCCACATCTCCGACTTCTTGCTTCTATGTTACACTGTCCAATAAATAAATTCATATAATTGCAAGATGGGAGTCGTTGGCTATAGTACTGGTGCTTTCAATAATGCACTGACCTGTGTTCAATTAGTAGCACATTGAGTAACGTTTAATTTTTTATTTCAAAAGTAATTTAAAAAGTAAAATTAAGAGTGAATATATGATTATTTTAATTAGATACTCAGATATAATAAATGACAAGTATATGAGGTCCAAAACCTATAATTATCTTTATTGTTTGTGGCGCTGTTGTTATCATTTTGGAATGCCTTTTAATTTAGAAACTAGAATTAAAAACGACGGAGTTGTAAATAGACATCATATCATGTATAAGAGAAAAATAGGATGAAAACTTGTGATAAGTTTTCCAAACTCAATAGCTCCTTCAGTTTGTGATAATTGTCTGTGACACGTGCCTTAAAGAAATGTATGACAATATTGTCCTGAAGAACTAGTTTAGGTTATTTTGAGTGACCCAATTCATATGTTTAAAGTGGGAAAGTTCACTTGTACATATAACCCTGTTTAGTTCGTGAATAATGCAGATTGAAAGCAAGAATAGCTATGAGTTTGCTCATTCTTCTATACTAGCTGTTCTTCGTAGATAATGTTTAAAGTATATGTACTATCTGTACTCAATGCCTTTTATGCGACATAAACATCCAAAAGCTTAAATCTTAATATGTAACTACTGTAATTTTCTTTTAAATAACTTACCAATGAAAATGATATACGCAATACCAAGAAAAAGAAAGTTTTAAGCCTGTGGTTGTGGGTGTCTCAACATCAGCCATTTAATTATAGACCGCATAAAGTTTATACATTTGAAATGCCTTATTTGTTGAGCCCTAAGAACAATCATGATACAACAAGAAAAATACAAATTACAATTGAGAAAATTTTAGGTCATGAGAGTTCATAGTAAATATTTCTCATTTCAGCTTTTGTAGAGATTATCATACCTAATCCTTCTAGATAGTCAAACAAAAAGTATATAAGCTACTATATCATGCTTGGTAAAGCACCATTTAAACTTTGTATTTAGAGTCAAGATACAATCTACTGAATTGAGTTATCACGAAGTAAGCGGCCTTAGAATAGCATTAGTCACTTTTTTATTTATATTAGTTGAACTATAGTCCTAATCCGATAGTTTTGAGATAAATATCGCTTTTGTAATATAAATATCTCATTTTGATGCAATTATAAATATTTATGGCAATGCAAGAAAATTAAAACGCTGTGGGTTGCTGATGTAAATATTGTATGTAAAGAAAACGATAGAGTTGACATGCTCTGGGGGTAAATTTTAGCTTGAACAAACTATATATCCATTGTTAGATATATTTTACAATGCTCCTTTAACAAATTCTACACCATGTCCGAGAAAAAGAAAAAGGTGAATGGACTTTATTTGAGTGTCTTTATGTAATTTATGACGCTTTTTTTTTTATATCAATCTGAGCTATTTTAAAAAATCATAATCTATTCCAGTAATCAAGATTAGGATATCTGTTGGTTAGAGAATTTATATACTCATATATATATATATATATATATAAATAGATTCGTAAAACCGATATACATAAACTATAGCTGCGGCATCCGGTATGAGAAAAATTGCTGTTACAAGTTACGTATTTATCGTAAACAGTATTATTCTGCGAAGAAATTCATAAACAATTCCCTATTATTATAACCCCAGTGTCTTTTTTTTTTTGTATATGGTCTTAAATGATATTTATAGAAAACATTTAAGCGGACAACTATTCAAATGGCATCTTTATCGTTATGTGATGCTTTGAGTTAATGTGAAAAGAAAGTCTGAGATTCCTTGTTGTGTTATATTGCAGCCACTCTCATCGTTATATTGAGCGTTACACCTTCACCAACTTTAAAATGCGAGTATACGTATTTTATAATAAATTGAGTTTATTTTATAATATATATTGCAGTTTGGTTGAGAAAAAAAATATAGTAGAGATATATTACAGCAAGCATAGTATATAGATAACGGTTACTCTTTTTTCTTTTTTACACTAAATACATATGGCTCGATTCATGAAAGTTGCACTACAACCCTTAAATTACATACGTTCAGTGACAAAAGAAAGGTTTATTGGTAGACTAAATTCATTCTCCATATATTGGTTTAATCCATCCACAAACTTTAAATACGACATACAGATATGTCAAAAATCTCTTAATCCGAATTTTGTCTAGTAAACCTTACAGAAAAACACGCATAGTCTTAAAAGACTCATATTGGCTCCGAGAAAGTTGTGACACGGTGCTATTTGAGGCATTTGTTATCTTCATATGGCGAGTTATACATATGTATATGTATTTCTCTTTCAGTGCCTGTGATCCGGTTCCTTTTTCCCGTGTTTTTTTTGAGATTTTTTTTTTTATTTTCTGCAAGAAAACGTAAAGTCATATTCTATTTATAAATCGCCTTCCTTCCAATGTATAAGGCTGGTGAAATCTAGTTTAAGATAAGCAAAACGTTTTCCTCGTACACCAATCCGCTCTCCTAAATTCAATGAATGGCAGGTGTTCTAAACATGATCTGTATCAGCAACAATATTGGTTTCTCGAGATTCTTTTTGACTTTTTATTTACATCATTTTTGAAAACATTAAGGTGTTCTATGATCTAATATTTATAGCAGACTCACACCAGCTTGGTATAAAATAAAATACCCATTTATCTAGTTAAATAGTGTATTCCCTAGGGATATATGAAAAATGAATGATCCTTTCTTTGAGAAAGTTTGGTCTATAATGTGTAGCGTGTTCCTTTTTTTTCTAAAAAAAGAATCACGCAAAAAAAACAACCCTGGGTTGTTGTAGTGTTATCAGGTTTATTTAGTGGCGTTTCCCTTTTCTCTACATTGCATACATTTTTCATGCAAACCACTTAACAATCAATATACTTTGCAATTTGCCATTAACATAATAATTAAAATAAATAGGCAAAGCAAAACATTTCATTATTATGATCGAAGAGAGGTAAAGATCGATTAATTGATCGCCCGGGAAAATGCGCCATTATTCCAGAATGATTAGTTGTTTCACTCAGATTTAAAGTCATTCCGGTGCAATGGCGCACTTTCCAGAATGGTTTTTTTTAGGAACTGTTATGCGCATGCGCATTTAAACCTCCTAAGACACTACCTATCTCTTTAGTATTTTACTAACTACATGGGGCAATGCTTTCTTTTTTTCATCATCTTTACAATAAGTATATACACATGGCTCAAATGAACGTGTTTGTTTGACTGTGTTTTTGATATATTTACTCATCTTTATGTAAGAACAGGTTCTAGAATAACTTGTTTATCCTTGATGTGAGATGCTTCATGGAACATGTAGATAATACATGACAATTTTGACTTGAATACTATTTCATTAGATAATTTTAATTATTGATGACATCCATTTATAATATACTAAAAATAAAGCAGTTGCTGCTCGTTTATAGAATACTCTAGCTCTTAACCTTTCAGATCATTTGGAATAATTGGCTTAAAAGAAAAAAGGAGTATTATATTTTAGAATAGAAAGTCGAGACTTCGATCTCACAAAAAAAAGCCTGGATTAGTCATTAGCCCAATAGAAAGTTTTTTTTTTTTTTTTTTTTTGTATGCTTACACATAAATTCTTCATGAAGTTATATTAAAAGCATATGTTTTACAGGCTTAGATAATCCATAAATAAATCCAACCAATAGAGTCAAGTAAAATACTTCCAAAATAAAAATGGCTGTAACTCCGGACGGACTTTGGAGTCTTATGTGTCCAGATCGACAAAAGCACAAATAATTAACCAAAAAAGGTAGTTCAAAAAAAAAAAAGAAACAGAAAAGTACAAATAAATAAAGATTAAAATGATCCTTTAATTATACAAGCTTTTCATAGAAACATTCGACAGTATCCAAAATAAGCAAAAGTTTTTATACAAAAAAAAAATAAATAAATTCAAACAGAATCACAAAGTTTAATATTATACGAAATAAGCTTTAAAGCAATAGTGTAGTGGTATGAATGTAATGTAACTAAAAACCCCAAAATTACTGGAGTATTTCATTTGATATTTATATATATGCAAAGGCATTCAGAGGTCAATAAACTCTAAAATGCTCTCGAATAAACGCTATATTACCTAGAGGTAGAGTCAACTTAATGATGCTTAACCACTTTTATAGTGGTACCAATAGTATTACAGTAATTTTGGGGTTTTTAGTTACATTACATTCATACCACTACAATATTGATTCTATAGTTTTAATGTGTTCACTTACATCAAAAGTTCTCTGGCCTTTTGCCTTTTTTTGTATAAAAAAAATCAAACGATTCCTCTGCCCTTCTTTTTTGTCCACTATTTACTGGCACGATATGGGTTTCATATAAATTTGTAAGTTCGTTAGTATTCTAAAAAATTAAGAGTTTAGATTAATTAACTAATGCTGATAAGCGTTATCTATAAAGTAAACTTACTAATTTTCCATGAGCGACGTACAGTTTGTGAATGAAGCGTTACAAAAGTAGTCAATCACATTGTTGATGAGATGCAATTNAATATTGCACATACGGTTTCTTGCTTGGTTAAAACTATCAAACCATTCATAGTCATATGTATCTGTTTCTTTATTATGATAGAACAAAGTAGCTGGTTTACTCTTGTCTTCGTATTTCTTTTGTATTGTCTTAATATTCTCTTGGAAATCATTATCGTCCTGAAATAATAATAATAAAAAAATAATAGATAACTTATCACAGAAAATAAACCATATCATCTATTCCAATATTGTTACCTCAGTATCGGTGGCAATCCAGATTTCGTTCCGAAGAACTCTTTTTCATTTATTATTTTTCGAAATATGAAGAGATAAACTTCGAGATTGAATATGCTTACTTATCTCGTCATTTGTCAAGCTTTGGCTTCTGTAAAATTTCCATCCCAGTGGCACCGATCAGTATACAACACAGTTAATACCACGAGCATTGATAGTATTATCTCTTGAGGTGATGATTCTTAGGTTAAAGGCGCTGTTATTGTATCGACCGCTGTTAATGTGGTCGATTGCGAAACCTCCTGAAACGGCATTTATGTGATTTGTATAGTCACTAGCCTTTGGTGTTAATTCATTAGTTTCAGAATACAGAATAACTGAATGTGAATCTTTGTCGTTTTTTTTTTTCAGGTCGAATAGTTTATACAGTAAATCCTAGAGTTAGTAACACGGAATTTAGAAGTTTTTTCAATTTAGAAACTCTGTCACTCTTAAAAAGTTTCATACCAGCTTTAACGTTCTAAAAATACCTTATGAACTGGGTTCATTCTTATCTGTAACTTGATGCTAACGTGGCTGGATTAGTATTTACTTTATGTCTATCAAAGTTATCCACAGGTCTATCAAGACGGTACATCAAGTACTTGTATTAGCTGATGCCATGTTGCTATCATATTTCCTTTAGAAACCGGAAACACCATTTTTGATCCACCCTTTTTCACTATACTCCAAGTTTTACTTTATTTATTACTGCTATTAACCATTTCTCCTAACACTTCATGGTACAAGTTACTCTCTGCTATACATGGTCTTCTCTGGTTCAAATCTTTGGGTCCAATCGGTGATTCTTCCACAAGCTTAGTTACTCTGTCTTTTATTATATTTACTTCATTAAAAATACACAAAAGAAACACCAACAAAAATCCAAGACATAACTACAAAGATACCTCATCTCTATCGTCATCGTCCTACGGATTCCTCCCAAGCCACAACCATTGACTTACAAACCTACTGATATGTTTTTTCCTTCGATTCAAGATCAAGTTTTATTATTAACATACTTTTCTACACTTTACCCATTTACTATTACTATTTCTTCGACCCTCTGTTCATTCATGAATATGGAATCCCATAGCTCACTGTAAACCCATCATCCCTGACAATATACTATAATTAGAACAACCAGACTTTGCTCCTCTCGGTGCAAAGCTGATAATAAATCAATAAAAACCTAACTTTTGAACTTCTGTATATTACCTGCTAAGCTGACCCTCTTCCCTACCTTTTAACGGTTACCACCTCGATCCGCCTTCTCCTTCAGCTGCAATGAGTTTTACCGCCACCTGCAGGTTGGATCTGTCTACTCCGTGTCTGGTCTGAAAAATTGCTATCTAGGATTCCCGCCCAGGATTAATGAAGCAACTACCCACGTTATATTTAAGTTAGACCACACTACTTTACGCATCTTAAAAAATCGTTTTTAGCAAAACATCTTTTCAATTGTTCTTCTTCCTTCTTCATATATTATTCAGCTTAGTATCTCTTTTGCATTTCTTGACGTAATTTTTACTTCTATTAACCATTGTGTTGGCATCTTCTCTACTGTTCGCTCCTTGGAAGAGTTTGGAATACCTTTCCACAATATTACTGTCAGTTCATATTTAACAACATTTTAATACACAAGAAAAGAGAGTATACCGATCTACCAATAAAATCATTAATGCTTCCCACAAAACAAAACAAAAACTTTGGTGATACGAAAGTTTGGTTCTTTTGTAGAATATTTAAGAGTAAAGCTAATAATATTACTCTTGTATATATATACATTTGTGTAATCATGATCTTTCATATTATTCAAAACAAATTTAATTTATATAATAATTTAGAAAGAATGACGTCCATACATGAGTAATTACTACGTAAAACCATAGTCATATGAGAAGACCAAATACTATTGCAAAAACGATAGAATCGGCCTTTATAAATAAATATGTATACATGGCTATGCTGGCTCTATTTTATTATAATTGCACTTGAAAGAATAAAGCGACAATGAAACCAAAGAACTACTTTTGTCTTTCCAAGTCATTAAAAAAATCGAATTATTAAGAAAAGTTATTTACTATACCCCACCCCCTTTTTTTTGGTCTTTACAGCCATTAAAAAGACCAGAGTGCGATTTATACCCCTCTCACATCATTTATACCATATATAATAATGACAATAATAATAAGTAAAATATGTGTTTATTATACTAAGAAGAAAAACTCTTGATATGTTGGTATCCAGTGTCAGCATCCCAATTACAAAGACTGAAGTCTTCTATCGACCCTTCCTCAGGGTGGGTATGGGTTATATCTTCTGTTGTCTGTGTTGATGTACAATGTGTTTCCTTTTTGTTATGCTCACGGCTCTCTTGAAGTTGCTTCTCAAACTCCTTCCATGGCATGTCAACAAAAGAAGTGTTTTTGGGCGTCACAATACTAGGGTCTTCATCCACCAAGTTGGGCACAAGTTTAAGACGGGCTCGGTTAGTTTCTCCCGGATCCATTTTATGATATATAGAGGTAATGTAATTAAGTATTATATAATATTTTTTTAAAGAAAAAAGAAAAAAAAAAACAAAACAAGAAAGAAGTGTGAGCAATATGTATATATAGTTTGGATACAAAACAAAAAGGTTCTGGAAGGGTTTAGGTGTTTCTCTTTTATTGGATGACTGTGAATTTGTTTCAGTATAACCAAAGATCGTAAATCCACACTGAGATCTTATTCTATAAAGCACGACGTCCTAACCATTTTGATTCTTTTTTTTTAAAAAAAAATTGAACAAAGGTTTCATTGCTTGCTTTAATGAAGTGTACATGCATAGCTCTGGGTTAAAAAAAAGTAGGCAAATGATACATCACAAGCTCTTTTTTTTTTCGGCAGATGCAATCCAGATTAGGTTTTCTTTATTAAAAGAAAAAAGGATTTTGGCACTTGCAAAAAAAAAAGAGATATATTGCTTAAACTCCGTCGTTTCTTTTTTAAGTGCTGCTGTGTATAGATAGATGTCTACACTTGTTTCTCATTATGCCTTTTCAAATTATTCTGGTAAATTGAGTTTATTGATTTGGCCCGCTTCTTCCCTCCCCCTGTTGTAGTGTTGATATATAATAAAGTTTAACTATGACTAGCAAAGCGTTTTTATGATTATTTATATCCTCTATAACTACAATCCATCTATGATCATTACATTATTTGGTTCTATAGCAGGGATTCTTTTTATCTCTTTGTTAAGATTAAAAATAAAGTCCTCAAATATGTAAATTTTGTGAATTGAAAGAAACTCTTTAGAGAAGGTTTTAATTTTGGAATTAAATTCTATTCTTACTTGTTATTACGCTCTTATGTTACATACAACATTACTTTCTTTTATTATTAAATAATCATCAGGCATATTTGTTTGCTTGAAAATGAAAAAAATACTTAGTCTAAGGTTTCATAGTATTTTTTTATATCATGATTTGAATAACAAATTTGGCGCATTATTGATCAATTGAAATTCGATTTTTGTGTTCATATTCAAGAGTTATATTATTTACAAGTTGTTACATTACATAAAAATCGAATTTCAATTGATCAATAATGCGCCAAATTTGTTATTCAAATCATGATATAAAAAAATATTCATAGTGAAACAACGGGATCTGAGGAGGATACGCAGGAATAGGTAGCTTCAGTGTAATTATGGTAGTTTCGGATAAGTTAGTAAGTGAATATCGTGTTCGCTTGCCAACTATTATTCATATTATAAATAGTTTTTAACCATAGGACCCTTTTAAAGAAATATACCAGCC
>MU622398.1:11780-32828 GCA_025399235.1 Backusella circina FSU 941
CGTTAACGTCAGCAGTTGTCATTTTATTCTATTCACACGTAATCCAGCTTTATGCATTTGAGAACAATAAGATCCAATAAAAACAACACATGTAAATAGAAATAGATCAACATTATGCAGTACACTTGTAGCAATTGTTATAATTGTAAATGGAGATTCCATATTGCCTCTAACCGTAGCATTGGTGGACTACTTCAACCATTCTGTAAGAAAGTAGATGAGTGGCTGTTTGTCATTTTATATGCTTCCAATAAATTATAAATAATAGCAGCCTTTATATCTTTCCAATGGACAAGTTTCCTGTTGAAATACTCCACAGGATATTTATACAACTTCATATAAAACAGGCTAGAGTGTATACTTGCTTACCAACCATGGGCTCGTGTTCTACTCGATTGAAGTTTATTCAGTACTGTTATTATAGAAAATGAACCAGTAGTCAAGAGATTCTTGGAGTTTATTGAGCGCTTCCCCTTCAAGCTCGATATGTTGAACGCTTGGAAATTACAAGCTGTCTTGGGTCTGGCTACAAAAAAAAAAGAAAGCTTTGTACAACATTTCCCAATCTGCGAGTAGTCAGGGTCATGTCTAAATTCTCTGAGCAAGCCGTTTAATTTGGCCATAAATCAGTTGAACTTACTTTACCCGATGATCAAATTGAAGAACAGGCGGATTATGAACTCATTGCTGCTAGAATCTGTTCCCGGCTCACAATTCTCCACTTGGATGTCAATTTTGAAAGAAGTTCATTTTTTCACGTTATACCTCCACTAGAAAATCTACCAGCACTGAAGAAACTAACAACTGCAGGCTTAATCATTAAAGTCGACGATATGGAAACAGTATATAGCAATTTACCATAACTCGAAGTCTTAGAATTGAATCACTTTATGTATAAACCTAGTATTGTTCCATTGAATATCGAACATCGTACTCTTAAATACTTGAGTATATTAATTGGGGATAATTCGACTGGTCTGGAGGGAGATTTTGTATGGTTTAGGTATATTGAAAGTAAATATTCTTCATTATCCGAGTTTTCGTTTTGGTCCAAAAGGTATAATGATCCTGATATTGAAGACACCAGCCTCTATATGCTATCGATGGTGGCTGCAGGACAAAATGGAAGCAACCTAAAGGCAAAAGGTCCCTTATCCCATTATCCCATACTGAATGTGTTCGATTTTTTTTTTTTTTTTTGAGGAACATAAAGTTCAGCTTAATTGAATTCAGAAGCAAATTTCCAGACCTTAAATTGTCGGGTGAGTCATCATAGGCTAAATGTATTGAAGAGATCCATCTGCTTGACATGATCTCTTTTCACTTTGACAGTTTAAAGAAGATGACAAACCTTAAAATGCTATTTATAACTGGACACATCGACTATGATAAAGATTATGAACGTGGTACTTATCCTAGTTTACTTTTGATGCTCTACTACTTCCTTTACCCGAAACAGCCACTATATTCTCTATAGAACATACTGGAATTATAAACGAAGCTGAACCCCCACATAAACTCACAGGGATGAATGAGCTCAATTTGAAGAACATTCAACGGATAGGAAAGCCTAAGGCAGTCATTGGAGGATCTTTACAGTATTAAAGATATTACATATAGATAATACTCTTCCATTTCATAGTATAATAGAGTGAAATGAACTGGGTTTATCATTATTGGAGATCGTATTGTCAAAGAAAATGAACGAAGTGATTGATGTAATACTAACTACAATGAAGAACAATATGTTCAAGGCCTATCCAGTCAAGTTAGAATCCTACTTTTTACATTGACAACGACAACAGACAAGATCGCATTCATCGCTTCCGATTTTTTGCAAATAACGTGTCATTCAGTAGAAATGTTGATTGTAAATAAGGTAGTTTACCCCTCACAATAGATGTTAATTATTTGCGAAATAAGCTTTATAAATATAAATATGTTATAGACAAAGACAAGACCAGTCATCATCAATAAAATATTTCAGATTCATGGGAATGTTTTTATATATGTATTGTTATCTTGATGTATCTTATTTTCAGTAATTGTTTACTTGGTTAATGTATTATAGTTGTTATTTTCTTGTGATTTACTTTACATTTGATAAACTTGTACACAAATGGTGTTCTTCTTTTAAGGCGTGAGTGCAAGCAGACTTGATTGTTATTGGTCAAGACGCATAAAGCTCATGTGAGCTAAATCTAAAAAATGAATAGACTTGAAAAAAAACAAGAGGTTCTGTTTCATTTTTTACATATAGGTAGCTATTGTAATCGTTATTACTGCACATAATATAATCCAATGTAGAACCATCGCATTGAGTGTATTTTATGGCACCCATGTATGATCAAAGCAATACTTGCTCAATATGTTAAAGTTACCATATATGGGAGTAAAACGTGATGAGGGTCTGATTGGTTATCTCATTTAAATACCCCGAACTGCGTCGTTAACCTCCCTTGGCATTCTCTATTTTTTTTTTTTTTCTTCCCTTTTTTTCTTCATCTTTCCACAAAACCATCTATATACAAAAACAAACTAAAATGAGTAGCGCACTTGATATGGCACTTGACGATGTTATTACCCAAAATCGTTCAAGCAACAGACGTAACAACAATAACAATGGTCGCAGGGGTCCTGCTCGTGGTGGTGTAAACAAGAACCGCTCTGGTCGTTTCTCATCTTCGGTATGTTAATCAATTCTACTTGAAATTGTATTTCTTTTTTTTTCTTCTTTCTTCAATCCCACTTGTGTTCGTGGTGGCACCGATCACTTCAACATCTCTCTCTTCATCCTTTTTTCATCCTTTTTTCCTTTTCTTTTTTCTTTTTTTTTTTATTTTCATCTCTTTATTTTAAGGATGTAAAAAAAAAAGATGAGAAAGGCTAAAAGGAGAAAAAAACATGAAAGAAAAAAGAGGAGGAGGCAGCCGTTAAAGAAAGACACTGGCAATATGGAGTCGACTTTTTTTTTTTTCTTTTACTACGACCTTTTATTTCTATTCTTTCGCGTTAGCTTGCTTAAAGAGACCTGTTTCTTTTTTCTCTCTTTTTTCCCCCCTTTTCTTCGTGGGATAAATTATTATTATTATTATTATTATTATGTTATATTATTATTTATTTCTGTGCCTAATCGTCAACAATCGCTTCTCTTTCCACGTGTTTAAAGCCCTACAATGGCAGATCTGGCCGTCAAAGCAATAACCAAAATAACAACAGATCCAGCTCCAACAACAACTCCAACTCCAACAACAAAGCTCGTTCAAGTGGTGGTAACAATCTAGTAGTTGCCAATTTACACTTCAATGTTACAGAAAAGGATCTTTATGTAAGTAGAATGGTACCTTTATGTTGTATTGTTTATTTATCTCTTTATTATAGGATTTATTCGGCCAAATCGGTCAATTGAAAAGAGCCTTCCTTCACATAGGTCCAAATGGAAAATCAGCTGGTATTGCTGATATCGTATTTGCATCAAGCAATGATGCTGAAAGAGCAAAGGTCACATATAATAACGTTGAATTGGATGGTAAGTGATTTGTTGATTATTTTTTATACGTTACGAGTTATTCATCGTCATTTTTTTTTTGGTACTTTATTAGGTCGCCCAATGCGTATTACTAATGCATCCATTACCCAAGCAGTCCAGAGCACCAACTCAAGTGCACCAAGACGTAATACCAATAACAACAACAACAACGGTGGTGGTAACCGTCGTTTTGGTGGTAGAAATAATAACAATAGAAGAACCAATAACCAACGTTCTCAACCTAATGAAAGAGACTTGGATGCTGACATGGATAGTTATATGGCCAATAACGAAGACACTCAAATGAACTAAATATCTACAATCTCTCTGAACCAACCTAAGGAAACATTGCAAATCATGAAAAAAAAGGAGTTTCTTATAATATCCCATTTTTTTTATAAATGTTTTTTTTCTTTTGTAAAAAAAAAAAAAAAAAAAAATCCCCAACTAAAAACTAAAAAAAAAGAACCCAAATTCCTTTTATCACAAACCGAATAAATATCGAGATACAAAAGCTCACCTTTTTACATTGAGTAATAGACTAAAAAAAAAAAAAGAAAATGATGCTTGTTTCAGTTAAAAATTTTTTCTCTCTCCCTTCTTTTAATTGGCCTCTTTTATTCAATTTGGAAAGGTTTCAACTCTTAAAATGTTGAGCTTTTGCATGGTTCAAACTCCCTTTTTTTCAGGAGAAAAATAAAAAAAACAACCTTAACTAAATAGAAAGGAGAGCTTTTTTTTTTTTTCTTAAAAAAAATATTTTGATTTCTGAACTACTTTTCGATCTGTATTGGATAAATGATTTAAGCACCCAGACAAGAAAGCCAAAAAAATAAGCCAATAAGTGCACTAAGTGGCTTTAAGACCGTCAGTAACTAAAAGTGCATCTCATCTTTAGAAATTAAAATATTATTCAGTTCTTTATTCAAGGATTATAGTTGTGAATGTCTTTAAAAATTCAAACAAATAAGAAACATAATTTCTATTTATACATAAGCAGGGACATTGAATCTTTGTGAGATAACGATATATGACATGATAAAGAGTAAGTTCGTGAATGCAACATGGCTTCTTGTATCAAAATATTGACACTTCAATTCCTCGATATACTCAACATTAGCCCAACCAAGCTTGGCTACATTTTCTTTGGTGACCATCTTGCTAATAAAATCAACAATGGAGGGGTCCGTCGCTTCAGGAACGGGTGCCACGAAGGGTTGTTTGGTACGTTTATAAATCTCTTCTGTGATAAAGGGCCTGGCTGCTTCCTTCAAGATCCATTTTTCATTCAACGTACCGTCCTTCTCATATTTAATTTTAACAGAAGGAGGCAAACCATTCACATATTCAACAAGCGGATGGTCTAGAAATGAGGTTCTACCTTCTATAGAATTCATCATTTCTGTACGATCACCACCGATGGCAACAAGATAATTCGGCAAGAAGCTATGGTTCTCCAAGTACAATGCGGTATGAAGTGGATGCCAGCGATGCTTAGCCTTGAATCTATCTATACCGGTAAGATTTTCAATTGCAGATAGCTTGGGATTTGGAACACCATACTCTTTCACAGCTGTATCCGAAAATAGAGCTCGAGTATAGCCTAGGAATTTAACAAGGCTGGACTGTACATTGACGCCATTTATCATGTTTCTTGGAAGCTGCTCAATCAAGTATTCACCAGATAAATCACTTTTTTGCTTCTTGTTGTGTCTGTTCAGTGGTTTATTGGCATTCTTCTCTTCCTCGGGGAAAAAATCACTATGTTGACGCTTTGTCTTTTGGAAAAAGTAAGAATCCTCTTTTTCTACTTCGGCAAGTTTGTTTAATCGCTCTGACTCTGGTATTTTTTCAAAGACATCTGACATGGTCAAATCAGGTTCACGTAAAATTTCGGGATTGAAGAACCCATAGCCTCCAAAAATTTCGTCACTACCTTCACCTGTAAGAACAACCTTGCACCCACGTGCTTGTGCCTTTTCTGAAAGCAGCATCTTACTCACAGTACTAAAGTTGGCGATAGGCTGTTCACCATGCCAGACGACTTTTTCAAAGTGTCCTACCAAGTCGCTGTATGAAACGGTAATGATATCTTGCTCAACATCCCAGTATTTTGCTGTTCTTTTGGTGATCTCACTTTCGTCCAAGTCACCACCGTTGAAGAAGGAGATGGAGAATGTATGCACCTTAGCATTGGGATTTTTCTCTCTTAGGAGTTTTGTGGCTATCCCCAAAATAGCAGAGCTATCAATACCGCCACTGAGATAAATACCGACGGGAGTATCTGCAATCAATCGCTGTCGAACTGCATCGACCAAATGTTCGCGTACACCGTCGATCATTTCGTTAACTGATCGAGTTTCTTTTCCATTCTTATCAGGATATTCGGGTCCCCAGTAAGGGAAAAATTCAATGGCTCCATTTGATGTAGCGACTAGATAGTGTCCTGGAGGTATCTATCAATTAAAGTTTTTTTTTTAAAAAAAGATGCCATCTCCATTTTTATTTTTATTTTTTTTTCTCTACACAGAATATATATATTGGAACATACCCTATGGACACCCTTGAAGCATGTCTTGTTTCCAAAAATATGGTTAAAATGCACTATTGAAGACATATCCCATTGAGGTCGCCACCCAAGAGGCAGGAAAGCCTTTATTTCACTTGCTAGCATTAGTGTGTTGTTGACAACAGTATAATGAAGTGGCTTTAAACCGAAACGATCCCTAACCGCAATTAAACGCTGAACTCTTGCATCCCATATACAAATGGCGAATTCACCACGAAGGTGGTCGACGAATGAGAGGCCGTATTCTTCATATAGATGGAGGGCAATTTCACTATCGCTCTTTGTGGTAAATATATGCCCTTTCACTTCCAGATCAGATCGAATAGACTTGAAATCATAAAACTCTCCATTTACTACACAGTGTATATTACCACATTTGCTTGTAAAAGGTTGGTGACCACCGCTTAAATCAATGATAGAAAGACGGTTATGACCAAGGACTAAATAGAGTTGGGAGAAGCGCTATTAGAAATAAGCAATCCGTCTTTTTTTTTTTTTTTTTTATTCACTACTCTTTTGAAATTACCGCATCTTCCATCAGGAGAGATGAATACACCTCTATCATCTGGACCACGATGGTTAATGATATCTAAGGAGGTATCAATATCTAATGGGGTGGGATCAGTATTATCTTTGAACTTCAAATAGCATGAAATTCCACACATATTATTTTTATATAAAATACAAAGTAAGAGTGAGAAAGAAATAATAATGTAGTTCTTTTATATATAGCGGAATAAATATAGAATAAATACATTGTGCTATGGCCTTGATCATCTGCTAACACTTAAATCTTTCTCATTTTGTAATCGATGTAAGATTATGCAAAAAAAAAAAATTACACATTTTCATTGATAGAGTACTTTTTGATGGAGAAACAGCAGGAACAAAACTGGATATTAAATCATCCATTTTAGGAATATTTAACTCAGTTTGTTGATTTAACTAAAAAAAAAAAAGTTAATCTATTATTGCTCAAGCTCAAAGCCGCAAGTGAAAAAGAATCCATTTCATCAAAAATATGTACATTCAGCACCTTTAGTACATGCAGGTGTCTATTTGCTATCAACCCATATAACCATTCCACTCTTATACTATTTTTTTTTTTTGTTTTGTTCAGAATGACGTATGTATGGGGTGTGCACATAACTTGTTTAATACTTTCTATTGATTAATTATAGGATACACATCAACTTTTGTTGATGAAAACTTTAGTATAGATGTGTACACTTACGAACGTGAGAGAAAGAATCACAATGTCGTGAGAATGGCTGTTATAAAAAAAAAATGAATGAGCTTATACAAATTTTGATTTTGTTTGTGTTTGATTTTCGCTATAGGTCGAACAATCGTCGTCAGTTCAGGATTTGCTGTCATAATCAATCTTCGATCGACCTGCATAGTTTGGCCACCGAAATAAATCAGTGTACAGTAGCGGCTCTATTTAAGGGTGGCCGAAATTCCTGAGAAATCCACCCTTAAATCGCAATAACTCTTAAATAAGGAAACTCTTAAATAGAGCCGCTACTGTATTAACTATTTTTTGTTTTCGGTAACCGATCAATGATAAAAAAAAAAGAAAACAGGATTACCATATGATGGCATAAATGTGATAAGATTTATTTTAATAATCATAAAACTAATAGAACTGTTCACAAGAATAAGCAATCGCTAAAATAAATAAGATCGGGAATGACTATTCTGGATTTAAGTAACAAACACACCTTTTGTTGCAAGTATAAAAAATTAGATTGGAGTATTAATCCGTCTTTAGGACACAAGCGCTCTATCCTCTATATGTTTTATGAAACAAAGTACTGAAAATACTTTGATTTGATTGCGCTAATCGGTTTATGCCTTCTCAGTTGAGTCAGGAATTCGCACACTAGAGTGTGGTGATTTAGCTCATTAGATATAATCAGATAAATAGTGAGACGACGATGGTAATGGAACATCATTTTAACATCTTGTATTAGTCAGGATAGATTCTATTGATTTCTTTATTTTCAAATAAACTAATATAATAATGTGAAATTTGAAGCAGACTGAAGTTCAATCATGCAGTTTTATTAATCATTCTGTACAGGACAATCACGAGCCTATATTATAAATAAATATTAATATCTATATTTAACCAAATAAAACATACATGGGTAGCGTTTACTTACTTTATGATCTGTTGCTTGGCACTTATAACACGCCTTGATTTGAGGAGGCAAAGCACAGTCTCTAAGTATGTGGCCGAATTTTCCACAATTGTAACACTTCAAGTTCTCATCAACCTCGGACGAAGTTTTTTCAGCGAGTGAAGTAGCGTTATTTGATGATGTGGGACAGTTACGAGATAAATGTCCAGATTTTCCACAATTATAACAGTTTGTGTTATTTGCAGCCTCAGAGCAATCGCGAGATCGGTGTCCAGGTTTTCCACAGTTGTAACAGTTTGTGTTGTTTGCAGTCTCAGGACAGTCGCGAGATTGATGTCCAGGTTTTCCACAGTTGTAGCAGTTTGTGTTGTTTGCAGTCTCAGGACAGTCGCGAGATCGGTGTCCAGGTTTTCCACAGTTGTAGCAGCTTGTGTTGTTTGCAGTCTCAGGGCAGTCGCGAGATTGATGTCCAGGTTTTCCACAGTTGTAACAGTTTGTGTTGTTTGCAGTCTCAGGACAGTCGCGAGATCGGTGTCCAGGTTTTCCACAGTTGTAGCAATTTGTGTTGTTTGCAGTCTCAGGACAGTCGCGAGATCGATGTCCAGGTTTTCCACAGTTGTAACAGCTAGTGTTATTTGCAGTCTCAGGACAGTCGCGAGATCGGTGTCCAGACTTTCCACAGTTGTAGCAGTCTGTATTACTTGCGCTTGGAGCATCAGGACAGTTGCGTGATAAATGCCCAGAGTTTCCACAGTTGTAGCAGTTTGTGCTATCTTGAGGTTTAGGACAGTTCCTTGATAAATGCCCAGTTTTACCACAGTTATAGCAATTGCTATTGCTAGCAATTTCAGGACAGTCGCGGGACAAATGTCCTGGTTTTCCGCAAGTATAGCAACTTGCACTGCTAGCAGTGCCAGGACAGTCGCGAGATAAATGGCCATCCTTTCCACATTTAAAGCAGTTGTTTTCATTACTGACGGGGGATTCATCAGGGCAATCGCGCGCCAAATGTCCTGGCTTATTGCAATTACGACAAACAGGTGCATTCATCACTGCTTCAGGACAATCCCGAGATAAATGGCCCGGTTTACCACAATTGTAGCAGCTATCTACATCTATTTTTGCAATATCGCCACCTGAGAATGGCACAAAGCAATCTTTTGATGTGTGTCCAGCCTTTTTGCAATTTTGACAGACTAGTTCCTTATTTGCTGCTGTCATCTTGGATAAAGGTATAGCATTAACAGAAGCAGGATTTTCCTGTAATTTTTGACGTTTTGGTGGTGGTTGTGACTGCGGGACAACTGGACAATGACGAGATAAATGGCCAGGAATGGTGCATTTATCACAAAGACTCTTAGCTAACGGTTCTTGACATTGACTAAATGTATGTCCACCTATTTGACAGTTGTAACTAAATTAAGTTGTCAATAAAGCGTTTATTTTCATCACCATGGTTGTTGTTACCAAACAGCCTCGGACTGATAGCAATTTTTGGCGAGGTGACCGTCTTTAAATGCTTTTTTATTAAACTTTGCTTTTTTTTTTTTTTAACTGACAAGACCAAACTTACTTTGTCCGCAGGTATAGCATTGCCTTTTACCAACAAGACTCATTTCAAATTATTAACAAATGTAAGATCAACAGAATTAGAAAAAAAATGAAAAAATAAAATAAAACAAAAAATCGGACTGCAAATAACAGGAAAAGCAAAACGAAAAAATTTTCTTGTCAATATTTGTTAGTGTTTCGATTTGGTTTAGCGATCTAGAAATGACATTTTAAAAAAGCTAGTTTACTGATTTTGATTTAAAATAAGGGCAATGATATAAATATTAATAAAAACGTGCTTTTCTTTAAGAATCAACGGCAATTCTAAGGATGAGAACATGTTTTTTTTTTATTGTCCAATCAAATTCCCTCTATCAATTGAATTTAGTATTCCTTTTTTTTTCAATTATTCCTTTTTCTTTCTTTTCTTCTTTATTTGTGTGTTCAATGGATAACAAAGGGATACAACTACAACAGGCACCATTAATGGAATTGAAGGAATCCAAGGATCTGAAAGAGCCAAAGGAGCCAAAGGAAAAGAAGGATAAAAAAGATAAAAAGGACAAGAAGGAAAAGAAGGAAAAAAAAGAAAAGAAAAAGGATAAATCTGGTGCCGAAGTGGATGATTTGGGCGAGCGTTTTAGACCTGTGCCTAATCCTCTTTTCACTCAATCACCTCAGGATTCACCTTTATCTTCGACAAAAAGCAGCGAAGACTTGACATCAACCGGCACACCAGGTACACCTACACCTACAGAGCTGCAGGGTTATGTCTCTCAAAAATATATGCCAAGTTCAGGCTATGCTCATCTGGACCCTTCAAAGTATGAGAATTCTCATTCCGCCTTTGACAATCTTCAAAAACTGATCCAACAATCCCCACCACAACAAGGAACTAATGTCATGTCCACATCACCAAACAAAATGCATCCTCAACAGCAACCTCGACAAGAATCACACAGCCACCCACCCCTTCAGCCACTTCCAAGATTGTCTCCTCAGCAGAGACCTCCTCCTCAACAGAGACCATCTCCTCAGCAGCAGCAACCATATCCTCAACAGCCAAGACATCATCCACAACAGCCACAACAGAGATATCCTCAACAGCCAATGAACCCTCAGCAAAGACCTCCTCAACAAAGACCTGCAGGCAAGCCAATGAATGCACCTCACAAGACCTCACCTGGGATGCCTCAGCAAATCAAATCACGCCCCGATAAAATGCCCGATGGCGCACCTGTGATACAATACGGTAAGACATAAAATCTGTTGCACAAAAAATTCAATTTTTTTTTAACATCTATGAAAGCTCGCGGCTTGTGGAGTTATACAGCTCAGGTAAAATGAAAACAAACAAAAAAGAAACCAATCATTAATCACAACAATAATAGATTCCCTCTGAATTATCATTTGAAGCAAACGATCAACTTGCTATACTTAATCAACAACCAGATAATTGGTGGTATGCTGAATTGTTAGATCCAAAGAGACGAAGAAGAGGACTTGTGCCTGGAAATTACATGGCACCCATTTAGCAGTAGTAATAAAGAGTATATGTATTATCATTGTTTTATCGATCTTTTGGTAAAAAAAAACACATTCATGTTCAAGTCAAACACATTTTTCATTACTTTAAGTGTATAAACCGTTTTTATAATTGTAAAATATACTTGTTGTTCAACATCCACTATTTTTATCTTTTTTATATTTTTTTGGGAAAATAGTGGTACAATAAACAGGAATAGGGTAAAGGTTTCATATAAGAAAATAGTGACATTTATTTATTTTATCGCTTCTTTTCATTAAAGAGACCCACCAGTAAAACTGTAAAGATCGATTTATGTTTATTCCTAGTATTAAAGATTATTCAAATAGAAATGGAGTGAATGGTTTAAGCTTTTACATAAACGCGAATGATACCATTGGTATTTGTAGCTGTGGTTTGACAAATAGACATTTAAATAAGCCTAATGATAAGTAGTAATAGTGTAAATGAATGCCATATTCATTTTGGATATGTCATTAGCAATAGTAAAATAGTACAATCATGATGTTATTTCCTTTAAGTATTATGTGCCTGTTTTTAATTTTCTCGAATGTCCCGTGACAAACAAATCTCAACGTTAGAAGCAATGTTTGTAGTGCAGATATTTTTTTTAGCTCAGAGTTGACTTTATCCATGTGCTCGGAATTGTCCGGTAAAGTTAGCTGTATTGTCCGGTAGACAATATGGACGAATGGGGAGCCGATATAAGGTAAACATTTGGAGATTCCAACATCCGACATGATTTTTCTCGCGAAGGTGCGACCAGCGTATAGAACTGTGAAAGGTGAATATTAAGCACTTCCTCTTTTTTTGCTTCGATATCGTCAGACGACCATGGTAATGACAAATCTCTTATGTGAGCATAGTAGAATGGGAAGACGTTTAGAGATGGATGGATGAATGAATGGATGGATACATTAGAGCAAGATATATAAAAAAAAGAATTATTTATATTTATATAAAAAAAAATATAACGTCAGCTTGAAGATAAATGAACGGCTCAATTTCACTTTAACCTCTTTACTATTACTACTTTTGCTCACATTTCAACACTTGCTACTATTATTATGTTACTAACTTGATATTACAATAGAGCGCCGAAGAACAGAAGGTAACCAAGAACCCCATGCGTAACCTCCAGATCGAGAAGTTGGTTCTCAACATCTGTGTTGGTGAATCTGGTGATCGTTTGACTCGTGCTGCCAAGGTACTTGAACAATTGACTGGTCAGACTCCCGTCTACTCCAAGGCCCGTTACACTGTCCGTACTTTCTCCATCCGTCGTAACGAAAAGATCTCCGTTCACGTCACTGTCCGTGGTCCCAAGGCCGAGGAAATCCTTGAACGTGGTTTGAAGGTCAAGGAATACGAACTCAAGGCCCGTAACTGGTCTGCTACCGGTAACTTTGGTTTCGGTATTGACGAGCACATTGATTTGGGTATCAAGTACGATCCTTCCATTGGTATTTACGGTATGGATTACTACGTCGTCATGGGCCGTCCCGGTAACCGTGTCGCTCGTCGTAAGCACTGCAAGTCCACTGTTGGTGTTAACCACCGTATCAAGAAGGAAGAATCCATGGAATGGTTCAAGACCCGTTTCGATGGTGTCATCTCTTACAAGGCCTAAATTGTTATTTGATGTTCCTTCTTATTTTCCTATAAATAAAAAAAATAGCGTAAACTTTGGTTGTTCCTCTTTAAAAACACCGTTGTTATTTACTATTTAATATGTTTTAAAAGCAATGTTAAGAATGTGAATCGTTTTTTAAACCTATTTGAAGGCAGTGTATCGCTCATACGATCCTTTGATCTACAGTAGCATTGGTAGATGTATACATAAAGCTTTAATGAAATAGCTGAATTTTTTCATTCTTGAGCAGATGTATACAACATAGCTTTATCAATGATCCTCTCCTCTTTATAACAAAATCATAATGGATATTCTTTAAGAAAGAAGAAACAATATACAAAGTATTGTCTCTTGATGTATTCTTTATCATCTCTTTAAGTACTTGCATTGAATGATTCATCTTATTACAATATACTACTCTATCGGTTATGATTGATGCTATTTGATGATATGCATCATTGCTTGTCTCTTTCAAAATAGCATGTCTTTGAGCCGTAAATTCATTGCTATTTTGCATTGTGAAAGAACAGGACTGCGTTGCAAGTTGTCTTGTATTCAATCACGTGCGCTTGGGTCTTCCAAACGCGCCATAAAAAATAGAATATATAGAGTAAAGATCACCTTTATTCCACGCTTTATCAAAAAACGTCCATGGTATTTTATATAAAAAATATACCTTTTCTGTTTAATATACTCATTTGCATTGTATAAATTAGAGTAATTGGTGCACGCTAAATAAAGGAGTGGCTGCATCTGACAAAGATGCAGTGGAGATCCAGGTAAACAAAACCGGCTGAATATTTATAACACTACATAACTAACTCTGACTTTTGTAGATCGAGCGTTTACTAGAACAATATCAAACGACACTTAAACTTCACCAACAGGGACAACTGCAGCTGGCAAAGGAGCGTTATGAAAGTCTTGTTTCTAATGATCTTGTAAAAAAGGAACCGAAAACGGTAATTGTCAACAACAACAAAAAAAAAATAGTTCATTCATTTGAGTCCTAATTTATAATAATAATCTTGTAAAAGTTAAAAGATGACACCAATCAAATAGAAGAATCGCCACTTTCAACTCTTCGATTTCTAGTTTTCAAGAATTATGCAGCCATCTTGGAAACCGAGCTCTTGGAAGGCATCAATGACATCAATCACTCGATTGCTGAAAAGGCCCTAAAATGTTACCTTCAAGTAAAAAAAAAAAGAAAAAAAAATGCATATATCACTTCATATGCTAATGAATTGATCACTCTTTCTAGGCTGTTAAAATTGACCCCACAGAGTATTCACTTTGGTATAACATTGGACATCTTGCAACTTTATTGGACAACCTTCGATTTGCACGATTGGCTTTCGAAACAGGCTTTTATATGAATCATTCAAACGAAAAAAAGCTGGAAATTCCAGTTGTTCAATTGGACAACATTACAAGCATTATCAAAAGTGGATCACTGATGCCCTCTCAATGGAAGTGTTTAGAGGGTTTGTGCAACGTAGGTGCTTTTTTTTTTGTAGACCCAACAAGTAGAGACAAAAAGTATTGATTATAGATTGAATAGACACTTTTTAAAATTGGAGATTATCCACTTTGTCAGCTCTATCTTGAGAATGTCCTCAAGGTATATCCTGGCTGGTCATTGGCTTCTGAGCTTCAGTCGAAAATCAATAGCAATAGTGTAAAAGTGGAGGAGAACGTTGACATGGAGGATGACACAATCAACACAAAGAACGAGAGAATAGTATTGAACTTGGAGACACCCGATTGGACAGTATTAATCAAGTCAATGTTGGATGAATACAAGTTGCTAGTAAACAAAAACAGGTAAAGAGTAGTAAAATGCAAAATGGAGATGGAAAGAGCTTAAAATAGAAATAGTGCTGTTGAATATGAACAGAGCGAAAGCCGTGGTTGTTCACTGAATGCTATTCCAATTATAAACCGTTTCATTGAAATCAATATTGAAGTACCTCAGCCAGTGCAAGTACCTCAAGAACCAGAAATAGTTGTAGTTCCTGATACGCCAGTTGAAACACCTCAAGAAATAACTGAAAACAATATGGAGGAAGATGAGTCAACACTTTTACAAAAGCGAAAACGGGACGATAATAATGAGGAAGGAGGGGAGAGTCAATCTGAGAACGATGACGAAAGTGAAGCCGAGGAAAAACGGGCATCATTAAGGTACAAAAAAGTGGTCTGTTGAATGGATTTGAAAACCAAAAAGACTCATCTTTTATTATTATCAACAGAGCATCAAAGCGCCAGCGTCAGAAAATTGTAAATGAAGAAACATCTCGTCGTGAAATGCTAAAAGAAGAAAATGAATTTACCAACAAGATCAAGTCGTTATTTGATGATATTTCAGAATGCAACGATTATTTTCAAGGAATATCATGGAACAGTAATATCAATACGCCGTTCTGGGAATGGTTTGACTTGAAGGTATCAGAACTCGATAGTTCGTATTACTGGGATATTGCAAACGCATTAAAGATGAGGTAAGCATGTTTCAAATATATTTACCATTTAAGTGTTGACTTTTATGTTCAATTTTTCTATTTTAAGGAGTGATTCGTTCGGGAATCGGAAACAAACTACAACAGCAACATTTGATCAAAACTATGTTGGTGAAATAGTCATTGCCAACGATATTAAAGACTTTGTAGCCCGTCTTAATCAGTCCAATTCGGGTATTTCAGATAGTATTTGCAAGACGATATTGATACTTGTAAACAACGATACTGTTATGTCAGAAACTTTATTAGATTATGTCACAGATGCTGTCACATTACTGGAGGGTAATCTGATTGAGACCATACTCGACCCATCCATTAAACATGATAAATCGATGGTAAGACTTACATTTAGCTTTTTATCTATATTTATCTCAATCATGATCATGTATAGGTTATAATGAAAATATGTGAGCTTTATTTGGATCGCTTAACACGAGTTACGGGAAATACAGTTGAATCAAAAAGTACATATTCTGGAAACAAGAGACGAACATCTGCTGCATTCATAAAACAGGTCCAGCGAAGAACAGTAAATCAGATAGTCGATCAATGCGAATCATGGCTTAGATTGTTTGAACGTGAAATAATCACTGCATCGTTGGATCAGATGGGTTTAAATAATACAAAAGATGACAAAATGGAAGATACTGAAATCCAACTGCGCTACTTTTCAGCACGAGGAAGATTTGCTCAATTTAATGAAGATATTGATCGTGCTTTTAACTGGTATACTCGATGTAAATCGTTATTGGATTTACATCCAGTATCTTTGAATATCAAATGGTGGGTTGATTTCTTGTTATTACGTGCCTTTGTTATTCATTCGTTTTTTTTTTTAATATGAAATTTAGTATGTATGATGCGACTGTGAATATCGATGTAGTGAATGAGAAACTCCGTGTCTTGCAAACAAGTAAACTGCTATTGGACACGCAAAAAAGAATGGAGAAAAAGGACTACCTTGGTATAATTCATCATTTGGAAGGACTTGTAAATACAATGTTGGACTCTTCATCAGAATATCATTATGATTCCAGCGAGACAATACATTTCTTAAACTTTTTAGCAAAGGTAACACATTTATCTTGCACAAAAAAAAAAAAGAGATTTGCCATTGACATCAAACAATAATGATTTTAGGCTTATATTGAAACCGGCCGCTTTAAAGATGCATGGCATTACTACGCCCGCATGTTTTGTTATTCCATTGATGAATTGGTGGCATACGGTTCAGAACAATTTAAGTCCAATACTATTCTCCACAAGGGTGAAGATATTGAGTTCTTAAAGTTATTAAAATGTATAAATGATGCTACTGACAATCTAGTAACACTCATATCAAAGCCAAATGTTGAAGGTAAATGTCAGTCATTTCAGGAGAGAGTTATACTGATAAAAAAAAAAAAAAAAAAAAAAGACTGGTTTACGCTAGACTCTGATCAGGGCTTAATAAGAAAGTTGGTTACTCTACTCCAAATGTCCATATTTTATGTATTCAGACACCCAGATTTCGTTCCACTTGTAAATAACTTTAAATATCCCGATGTTCCTCCTCATTTCCCATCAAAAACAACTCGGTCTAATGGATTTAATAATGTCCTGATAAAATCCTGGGTTCTTGAATCGAAACTGGTGATCTACATGCATCAACATAATGGACCAGTAGTTGAAGATTTTATGTCTCGATGGGCAGGCCTTTTGCAAGACGTACATGATGATCTTGGTGAAAGAGTCATCTGCGGTACAGCAGACAGTAAGTTGAATAGAAAAGCACCGCACATTTCACTTTAGTAACATTTGTAAAATAATACTAGGCATATTTTTGAAGCACATCATGGACTTATTAACTGGTGTGGATAGTATAAAGTATCGCAGAGGAATTTACCAATGCTATCATTGTCTATATGGTGTCCATCTTGCGGTAAGGGAGTATAACTTTAGCAATAGACAATATGTGCTTATTTAGTCCTTCTTCATGATTGTAGGCCGAGTCGTCCATGATTGAGGAACATAATTCCTCACACACAGAATTAGACGAAAAGGCAGCAGAGTCATTGTTCTTGCTTGTTGATAAGGCCGTTTGTGAAAAATTAAATAGCGGCCTTGCCTTGAAAAATGATTTAAAGGATGCCATTGATAATATCTCTGAATTATTTGAAGACCTACCTTCTGGAAACTGTATGTCTATAAAAAAAAAATGGACGTCTATTTTAAAGCTAACAATCAACCCTTTAGATTTCGTCGAGAAAAATAAGCAGCTAATCGACACATACATCGAAAGTGACTTGAAGATCGATTGTAGATTTCCAAAATTATTAAGAGAAGCAATCATGCCTGCATCTAACTTAACACCTAGCAAATGTCAACTCTCACGTAAGTGAAAGAGTATAGTTTATCTTTTTGTTTCTCATTTGTGGGTTTTAGCTGTTTATTTCAAGATATTCTGGATTAGAGGAAAGATTGTCAGACTACAGGTTAAAAACAGACAAAAGTCTAATTCAGATAAGAATCTTTCAGATTTGGAAAAGGCAGTGGAGGACTTTTCGGTAGGATTAACAGATAATGAAGCGGGTGGAAAATAGACTTTCTGATTTTCATTTTCTATATAGAATCATTTATCATTAAATCCGGACGATCCAAGCGGATGGTATGAACTTGGCGCATGTCTTCAACAGCTGGCTGAAGAAGAACTTAATTGGAGTGCATCAAATCTTCTCTCAAACATTAGTTTGATAGGCGATTATCAGAAGGTGATTTTAGCAATGTATTCTAATACATATAACATATCATTTTGAAACTAAAATATAGTTTAGAAAGCATGCCATGCCTATTTGAGATGCATTTATCTAAAGGACCAATCTGGTGAATCCAAAAATAATGATAGCATCATGAGAAAAAAAAATGGTCATGTTTTCATGAACTTTGGTGATCTTGCGTATTCAATAGCTTGCCCGCCTATGAAATTGGAAGCACTAAAGCCAAATGGAGTTAGACGCAAACTAGGACAGGATGGAAAACTAATTGAAATGCATAGCAAACTTCCAGAGTCTACATTAGTATACAAACTTGCCCTGACTATGTACAGCCAAGCACTGCGGTACAATCAATCTGGATGGCGGTAAAAACGTGTATATTCTATTTGTTTGATACTAAAACTTTAATTTTCAACCTCTTTTTTTATTTAATTATTAAAATAGATGTGTTTATATGATTGGTAAATGCTTTTCAAAGCTTAAACGACCACCTAGGGTAAATGATTAGATTGGAAACCAGAAAATCTGAAACTGATTTATTTTTGTATATTTTCTGTTTTAGGAAGTGCTAGACTTGTACCTTCAAGCAATTAAAAGGGATTTACAACAGCAGCAGGGGGATCATGATATTGACTTGGAACCAATATACACATTATGTACTGCGCTGGTGAAGTACCTCTATAATGGCAAAATCGAAGCGGTGACTGTTCAAGAATGCTTGAAGAAAGAAAAGGAGTTGTATGATCAAAGTGTAAAAGAAAATTCAGAAACCCTGGCAAGCACAGATCCACACGCTATTAATAACAACAGTAAACCGATGGAGGTGGTTATGAGCGTAAATGACGATTTTACGACAAGAGAAAGTCCATCTGTATATACTATGCATTTGCCAAACGATGCGGCATGTGCTTACAATGGTATATTTGATAGACTTTCCGAGCTCCGAAAAATGGACAAAAAAAAATGGCACCACAGAATAGTATACAGAGTGAGTAAAATAATAACAAAGTTTTGTATACGTTAAAAAAAGAAAATGATTTCCTTAATAGTCTTTTTTTTTTTTTCCCTAAATAAGATATCTTGGATGTATTATTATGTCTATCATAATGCCGAAAAAGCTAAAAATGAAATGATGCAGTTGTTTACACTTCGAACTACTGTCAAAAACCATATCAACATTTGGATCCCAGGATTTGAACTGTAAGCTCTTTATTCTTTTGACATTTACAGCTATACTAACCATTTCAATCATGAATGTTTATAGACCCGGAAAGCACTTTGAGTACATACATAAATATACTGTTTTCTTAATCGAGCTTGCAAAAGAGACAAAGGATACCACCTGTTTGAAAAACCTTTACAAAAAACTCAGACGAGGTCAAGCATTGATGCTACATGACAAAGAAGTTTATCAGCTCGCTTATTCGGCATATTTAGAGGTAATCATTTTCATCCGTTCTTTTTTTGGGGGGGTTTTTTTTTAAAAAAAAAAAAAAAAGAAAAGAAAAGAAAATAGAACTGACATCTTTTTCTAGATTATTGATCTGCAACTAAAGACAGTTTATCATGCAGAGCAGATAGTCGAAAAAATAACCCAATGCAAAATCGATAAAGAAGGTCTTCAGAGTCTTTGTGATAAGCATACCAAAACGCTGGTTTCCGAAAAGCCAAAAGTAGAATCAGAACTTATGGGGTACCTCCAAGATTTACTGGAAATCAAACGTCTGAATCAATCTTACTTGGTCGATCCAAAATTAGATATTACAATTCAACATTGCTATAGTGTCATAGCATTTTCGTCAGAAAATGCGTTGAGTGAATTACAGTCATTATGTCCTAAAGTGGATGCAAATGCTTCGATTATTCAAGAATTGCCGAACGACAAGGATGAAACCAATGTCGCTGATAATAGTCTAGGGGGCAAAGAACGGCTAGAAATAGTGTTGCAACAGGCAAAAATGTTACTACAAAATTATTCTGCTAAACCCTAGATACAAAAAATAAGAGAATAAAAGGAAGTTCCTAAAAAATGGCTATTTTATTAGATAATAATGACGAGTGAAAGATAAAGTATGATGATGCTACACATTGAAAATAAATCATAGTAAATTACAAATGCTAGGACATTTAAATATGGCCAGAACAAATATGAAAGAACTAGAAGGGCCAGAATCTACAAAACCCGTTTCTAAAATATCTCCTCCCCTTGGCAAGGGAGACTCTAGAATATATAATATATGTAAAGAAGTCGTAAGCAAGGGTGACTTATTGTAATCATGGTACAACCCTTGTTTATGCAATCCAAGTTAACAATACTGAAACAGGTGTTCCAAGTCTAGTAAAATAAACGTATATCCTTTCGACTTTTTATGCTACACTTTATCCTTACATCATTTTTACTGTCACTTATCTTTCTAAAAAGAGAAAAAGAAACAAAGTTATGTACATATATAACATATTTGCTTGTATTTTTAAATGAAATCGTTTGATGCATACGTTATATTTTTGTTCATTTTTTCTTAGAACAAAAATAGCAGAACGCGAATACAAAGTCCGTTACTTTCCCCTTTTTTCCCTTTTTCAAGCACATTGACGTGTGTGTAATAATCAAAGTTGGAGAAAATAATAAATATCATTTAATCAAAAATGGTAATGTTGGGCTGATCTGTTTTCAAAGATGTACCCTTTATACTAAATTGGTAATCTTGGTTTAAATCTGAGATGTGGAGACGTCCAACTTTGATAAAAACAGGCAAAGTACTTTATGAGCATAAAAGTGATTGAATGATAGAATGAAC
>MU622398.1:32853-45798 GCA_025399235.1 Backusella circina FSU 941
CCAATATGACAAAACATAATATTTATGTAGCAAAAGAGGAAAAACTTATTCCCAAAATCCGTTAGAATAAAAGTACTGGTCATTAACCGGTAGTTTTATGTACAAAACAAATATAAATTGACTAAAAATAGTGTTTTTGTTCATTTTCTTATTTTTAGTGTAACCAGAGTTAACTAAGTCTAAAAATAGAGATATAGAGTATCGTATTTACGTGAGTGTAATAAACAATAAATACTTTGACGAAAAAAAAAAAATTTTTTTTTTTTTTTATTAATATATAGATGGTAACCATGTTAAAGTAACACTATTCATTTTTTTTTTTTTTTTTTTCCGACACAACCTTCACAAGAAGTAAAAAAAAAAAATGGGAATAAGACAAAGGAATATTCAATGTAATATTATTATAATTATTTGTCAAGTTCCAAACTGTTTTCATTATTGTTTTTAAAAAACCATGGATCTAGCACAATATAATAAAAAAGGGGGTCCGTCCCCGAGACAGTTGAAATAAAACTTGAGAGCATCTTACTATTTGAAAGCAGGGGGGGGAGATTTATTATGTTTGCAAACATCAGTCAAACAATAATCCTTTCCTTTAAAATAGTTAAAATATGTTAATAAGCCATAGGAGAAAAATAAGCTTACGTTTTCGGTTATCAGGCGTACTTGAGTGTTAAAGAAATATCCAAGAGATCAGGAGTGCGTTGTGGTTGTACCTACATTCAATACTGGCGCGCTTTAGAGCTTCAGCAAGCATATAAAGTGTCATCGTGAAACACCTTTTTTTATTATAGCGACAAATAAATTCCATAATTCGAGGCATAATTAATTTTTATTGTGTTTTTTGTTGACTAACATATTAGTGTGCATGGACCACAGAAAAGATTGTCAGTTAAAGATGTTCAAATTCAGTCTACTCTATTTAAGTTGCCGCACGTCTTAAAATGAGTGATAGGGATTCTATTTTTGGAGCGGAGATTTCACGATGGATAGCTCAAAAGTATTTAAGGTTGACATAAGCCGCTTTGAGAACCTATTATTGTATTTCTTTCTTTTCTTTAATACACTTCAAAACTTAATGAAGATTTCTCTTTTTACTATTTCTGCCCTCCTGCTTGCAACTACTCAAGCAGCAACGGTGACATTTAATGTTGTCTCTCCAAACTCTAAATCAGTCTCAGTTGAAGTTGGTGGAAAACGTACTGAATTGAAGGCTCCCAAAAGCAATGTCCCTTATTACAGTGGCTCTGTAGATATTGGAAGTGCAACCTCTTATAAATATGTATCAGACAACAAGGCAGAGGATTTTAGTCGTAGTATTAGCAGTGGAACAGAAAAAACTTTCAATGAATTTTATGGTCGTCCAATTGCCTACAACAACCTCCCCGCTCTTCCTCGTCCTTTGGATAATGACAAACAATGGACTCGTGCTGATTCAGACCCTCGTATTTTTGATATTAATTACATTCCCACTGTATTTGTCAATGGTGATCAAGAAGAGATGGATACCTTGGTCCATGATTTGACGAAGGACAAATTCCCGGTTGAGCTTACATTAATTGGTAAAGATTATGTTGACACTTATAAAAATGTCTCCTGGTTTATATATGGTGCTGGCAAGAAGAAAAATCCAGCTAAGCAATCCTGGGGTTGGAATTTATCACCTGGTGATTACATCGATCACCGTGATCAGTTCAAGGCCCGTCATATGGAAGAGGACCCTACTCAAATGCGTGAAAAGCTTTATGCAGATTGCCTCCGTGCTATGGGAACTTATGCAAACCAAGCAAATATGATCCGTATTTTCATCAATGGCGAAGGATTTGGTACATTTAACTTGTTGGATAACACACAAACATATTCTTATATCCGCTCAATGTTCTACGACGGTAATCCCCCAGCCAAGATGGGTCCTTTATATGATGGCTCCACAGGTGCCGGTTTCCAGTATATTGAAGACCCCTATGACTACGGATCATTCCAACCTGTAGATGGTTCTCCCGAGGGCTCTGAGGCCATTTACCCACTTGCTAAGGCATTCAACCAAACCAATGTAAAAGATGATAATTCAATTGCTGCTTTCAATGAAATGTTTGATATCGATCAATTCATGCGTTTTATGGTGATGGAATATCTTACTGGCAGTTGGGATGCTTACTGGATAATGCAAACAAATGATGGTGCTTATAAGGATTATGCTAATAATAACACATGGTACTACTTGGGACAAGATTATGATGCAACCTTTGGTGTGAATTTGGCAGAAGATGTAATGAACTTATCGTACAAACAATACCCTCCAAAGTATCCTGATGCAGTGCTGATCAACGGTTTCCTTCAAAATGACAAATTGCATGAGACATTCCAAAACTACTTAATAGACACTGTCAAGGTTCTCTTCAACAATAATACCTTGGGTAAACATGTTACTTCTTACCATGATTTCCTTGCACCTGATCTTAAGTGGGACCGTAGCATTAAGCAAGAATCTGATGGAACTAATTTCGGCTGGACGTATGATCAGACTTATAATAATATGTTTGTAGGTGTAGATGCTCCTAATAAGAATGGTGGAGGAGCACAATATGGTTTAACAGAATGGATTTATAAAAAAGCAAATATTGTTGCTAAAGAATTTAATTTTAACATTTAATCGCATCTCATCTTACATTCTCTTTTTCATTTTCCCACCAAAAATAATAATATCATATAATATATTACCCCCTGTTTTTTTATACAAAAATAAAAAATAAAAATAAAGTTGATTTTACAATTACTATTACAAGAAAAAAAAAAATTCCATAAATAACTTGAAGATTTTCAATAATTTGCGCTCTATTTCTGTACTACCTGTCAGAACAAAGTTGAAGTCCAGTGATTTAGGAACCGTTGCTGACTTTTATCAGATTATCAACTTTATCTATGTTTCTTCTTTAAATAACGAATAAATACATTGTAATTTCTTCTCACAATAGACAAATACACTTTTGGTAGTGCTGCTATTTGTCAAGAAAAATCATATTTTAGAATAATGGATGAAATCTGAATCACTTTGCTTATGCTTTAAAAAAGCTGAGTAGTTTTCTTTTTTTTTTCTTTCCATTTCTTTGTTTCTGATGGTGGTCACAGAAAAGTAGTATTTACAATGAAGTTATAGTGTTTTTTCTCGACAAATTAATAAAGTATTTTTTTTATTGTGGATAGTCTTCCGCCACAAATCAACCAGCACATGAGAATAGCTATCTCAAGTATAAACAAGCGATTTAGCGATTACTACGGGTAGCATAAAATTCCACCATTAAACACTATAATGAATGCAATAAATCGGTGCCTCGGAAGCTGATTTCTAGAGAGATTGGTTGGTAATTGTCTGACACAAATAACTGCTTAACATTTTGCTTATAGTTGCTTGTATTCGGCTTAGTTTACAGTGCTTATAAAAAAAATATTTATAATAGGGTTTTTCTTCGTTATTCTTGGTTCTAACATTGAGGAATTTCTTTAATAAAAATACTAGTCCTTTGGACTATTGATACCCTCTTTTAATTTATTTGCCTGGAGATGATAGTGTCCTTATATCACCATGATGAAGGTTTAAAGAGTTATGTGATGGATATCATATAGCTATTTTCTCTTTATATAGATTATATAATATAATTTAAGTACATTACTTAAATATAACTATATATTATTCATACACCTATATAAAATAACAATAAAAGAAAACACAAAAGAAAATAGCATCTTAGCTTCACATATATATAGTTGGCTCAGTTTCCTGATTATTATGATGAATTGGAAATGTTCGAAACTGTTAATGATTTTAATGATGTAAACTAAATACCTCCTTTTTTATATACTATTCCCAGATGCCGATTGGAGAAAAGTACATTAGTTTATCAATCTTGATCCTAAAGATATAACACCATTATATTAATAATCAGAGATATATGCTGTGGTTATCATTAATCAGAGATATGAAACTCGCCTTTTTATAATCCATTATAAAATGAACATATATATAGCAGTATAGCCTCTTTGTGTGTATGCCTTATTTCCATACCCAATTTCACTCAACCATTGATATGCATGAAATAATGGGGAGGAATACAGATGTAAATATTATTTGTAGCTATTAATAGCGTATTTGTGAAAGAAAATGATGGATTCACCATAGTAATATAATGGATTTAACTTGCACAGTTAATTTACTCATTCCGATCCTCTCTTTTTCGTGTTAAAGTATTCCACTGGTATGTAAAAGGATTTATTTGACATAATTATTTCTTCAATTATACAGAAATATGAACGCTTTCCAATAAATGTTATACTGGTATTTTGTAGTTGTAAACATCAACTTTTCAGTGTCAATGAAATTACTTTTAATCTTCTTTTATCAGGTCTTATGAAAAAACCCTTTGATATTATTAATGCAAAAATGCATTCCCCCTTTCTCTCATATTATTACTCTTGATAGATCGTACTTGATATCGATATGTGTTTTATCAACTTCAAAAATCGGTCCTTTATGAGAAATATTTTTTTGATATCGCTAAACTATCTAATCAAATGGTAGTTCTGTTACAGATGAAAATTAACTGTATGTTTACATACAATCGGCTATTTAGTCTCCACAGATAGCTTATTTTGTATTTAGTCCGCTATGTCTAGCACATGTGGATGAATCGAAATTTTATATACCATTGTTTAAACTATATAAAAATGGGCTACTAAGAAATGTAAGATATTGTGGCTTCGTATATTATTAAGTAACTTTACTATCATAATCAAAATCACACTTTTATTACAATACGTGAAACACTTACTCAAGTCTGTCCTACAAGATTTGAGAAATTCACTGAGTTTAAAAAACGAAAATTTAATGTATTGTCCAGTGTGATTATATTTATTCTTTTTTTTTCTTCTTTCTCTTTTTAATATTTCATTTCTTTGTTCATATATTAATATTAATATATATAAAGCTATATAAATAAGCAGTTTTGATTTTTATACCCTTTGTTTGTATATTTATAAATATCAGGCTTCAACGTTATGACTTCAACCGCTGTAAGGTTAGCACACTTTCAACTTCGATTTTTAAAACGTCTATATTTATGTTATTATTTAGGGTTGGACTTCGTGTAAGACCTTTGACTGAAAAGGAGCATCTGTCGAACTGTGCTGAATGTATCAGCTTCATTCCAGATGAACCACAAGTATTAGTTGGAACAGATAAATCGTTTACGTTTGACTATGTATTCCGCAGTGATTCAGAGCAACAACAAGTATATGAAACAGCAGCAGTTCCTCTGTTAGAGAAATTTATAGAAGGGTAATAATAGAATAACAACAAAAAAAAGTTGGTTACTTAACGAACGACACCAACTAACTTTGCGCTATTTTTTCTTTTTTTTTTTTTTTTTTAAAAAAAAACAAAAAAGTTTTAATACAACGATTTTGGCATACGGGTATGTGATAGCTAACTTGGTATATTTATACAAATATCGTTTTAATTTATTTTTATCTGTCAAAAGTCAAACAGGTTCAGGAAAAACGTTTAGTATGGGTACTGGTTTAGAAAGTACTGTCAATCCTGAGTATGAAGGTAATCATTATTTATTTATTTTTTTGATTATTTTATCATATTATTATACTCATACTCTGTACCACATCACAGGCATTGTACCACGTTGTGTGTTTGACCTCTTCCGAAAAATGGATGAAAAGGCAGAATCAAACGACGGTTTTAGCCATGAAATATACGTTTCGTTTTTGGAACTTTATAACGAAGAGCTTATTGACCTGTTGAATCCACAGACGGCAATGAAAAAAAAGGGCATGGCAGCAATTGGAAATCCAGTCGAGGTCACGATCCGTGAGGACATCGCCGGTAATATTTATTGGAGCGGTGTGAATGAAGAACAGTGCAATAGTGCCAAAGATGTTTTATCTTTCCTATCAAGAGGTTCACTTTATCGCACAACCGGTTCTACTAATATGAACCAAGTGTCTTCAAGATCCCATGCCGTATTTTCGGTGATACTAAAGCAAAAAAAGTCAGATGATGAACCTTCAATCACAAGCAAATTCCATTTCGTAGATTTAGCTGGTTCTGAAAGAGTATGTTTTTTTTTTAAAAAAAAAAATCAATATCCTAAATATTAACTATATCTCTGTCATCCCTCTTTTTAGTTAAAACGCACTAATGCACAGGGCGATCGTGCCAAGGAGGGAATATCCATCAACTCTGGACTTTTAGCTCTTGGAAATGTGATTTCAGCTCTTGGTGATGAGGCTCGTAAAACGTCACATATCCCTTACCGCGATAGTAAATTGACCCGCTTGTTACAAGACTCTCTTGGGGGTAACAGTCAAACACTTATGCTAGCCTGTGTGTCCCCATCGGACTCCAACTTTATGGAAACTTTAAATACGCTCAAGTATGCTAACAGAGCACGTAATATTAAAAACAGAGTAACTATCAACCAGGAATTCGCTGGTTCTTCTATAGAAGTTAACCAACTCAAGTCACAATTAGCTCGTCTAAGAATCGAGCTTAATGCACTCAGGACTGAGTCCCATAATCAACCCCGCCATCGTTACGCCTCGGACCTACAACGGGAAGATGAAGTAAATGCGTTGCGTACCGAAGTAGCACGACTTCGTGACCGTAACCAGGATATGTCTACCGATTTGATACAAGTGACGAGTGAGCGGGATACGTTATTGATGGAGCGTGAATTGATAGAATTCTCGCGTGAAATGGATGGAGAGAGCGATCCCCAATCACCTCCTGGCACGGATTCTAACCCAGTCAAAGTAAATCCAATGGTAGCACAATACCTTAAAAAAATCCAGGATCTGACTGATGAGCTTGCAGATACTCACGATCGCCTTGACTTCTTTGAAAAAACAAAGCCAGCTGCCAATCCTGGAATGTCATTGGCGGCCCCTGTCTCCTTTTCAGGTACCACATTTTCCCGATCTACATCTGATCAGACACATACACCTCGACGTAAAATGAACAATCCCAATAAAAACAGAAGGCTGAGAGTATCGTCAAGCTCAAGTACTACCAATAACGGAAAGCTCCGTAAATCATCAAAACATTCTGTTAAGCGTATTCCTCTCACACCTAGCTCTAGCTCAAAAACTCGGCGATCCAAAAAACGAATCAATAAACCAATGGAAGAAACTGATGACGAGGGATTTATTAACGAAGGGGAATTGGATGAAATTGCCATTCAGCAGAGTATTGCAAAAGCTAGGGCTGAAATCCAAAAAGGAATGGAAGTGCTTGATTTAATCAAACCTACAGATGGTGCCCAGTCTTGGGAAGACGAATTCAAGGCGTTCGAAAATGCTGAAATGGACATATACAGTAACACAAATCCAATCCAGCGATCTGAATCAGATGAAGGAAATTTTACAGCAGTATCATCACCAATTAGCCAAGACGATCTTGATAACGATTTACTTATGGATATTGAAGCCTTATCCGTGCCCACTTGGGACCATAAATCAACACGAACCTCAAGGAGATCTAAACCTGTAGAGGAGGGTGATTACGTGTCTCAGCCATCATCTACAGATTCTGCTAAGGAATTGGGCTCAGTAACATCAAATTCATCAGAAAGAAAAGATCCACAACTCATCCGAATGCTCCATCAAATCCAATCTGATATTCATGTGAAAGAGGAATTAGTGTTGCAATTGGAAAAATCTGAAAATAAGTACTTATTTTTACGCCGTAAATTTGATGAAAAAATTTCAGTACTTCACACCCAGCTTTCAGGTTTACAGCATGAGCGTGATTCAGCAATCGAAAAGAAAAAATCTGCGATTGATTCAGTATCCCACAATAAGGCAGATAGAGCCGCACAGATGAAAGAGAAACAGCAGTTATTAGGAACACGTCACGCATACGAGGCAAAGATGAAACAACTGGTCTCTGAAATCCATGAGCTCAAACGTAATTATTCACGAGCAGTTCAGAATATGCAATCAACTAAAAATCAAAATGACTCTTTACTTAAGACTCTTCGTGTAAACATTGAAACCTTAAAGATGGAAAAGAAACGTATGCTTAAGCGAACAAGTCAAGAAAACCAAAGAATTCGTGAGGAAATGGCACTAAAAGAGCGAAAGATCACCAAATTGCAGAAACTGCAAAGCGAAGCAAAGCATGCTCGTACAAAACTCGAACGTGAGCATGAAGCTCAGAAGTTGGCACTAAAACGACGAGATAAAGAAGCACTCATCAATACAACTCAGCTGAAAGAGGTGATTGATGTTCTTAAAAGAGCTGTTCGAGAAGGCGGTGTATTGGATGATTATCTACTCAATAAAGTATCCCATGTTGTTGGTGGCAATTTTGCGGCAGTTGCCCGTCGTGGTGGTATGCGTAATCTGCCCGGATTCCGGCCTTTCCGTAAACGTAAAAATCCTATTCCACTCGAAGTCCGAATTACCCGTAAAAAGCAACTGCTTGACAAGATGTTAAACCAATATATCCAAGGAAGACAGGCAATAGTTGAGATGGAGCAACTTTTAATTAGAAGAGAAAGACTTGCATCTGAAAAGGTTGAACTCATGGAGGAGCGTAAGAGTATCTCTATGACTGAACATGCGAATGCTGAACTCACAGGGGAACCTATGAATACAATGTCAATAGAACTTGCTGATGAACGTATTGATATCATTGAGGCTGAAATAGCATATCTGTCCGCACGTATTCGTACATTACAATCAGAGGCAGCAGATGAGGGTGATGATTCGGGTTCACCAACAGGAAGTCGACATGAGAAGAGAAGAGTCACTTTTGCAGACGACATAGTCAACGATCCACCACCTAGCGATGAATGGGCCGACATGGATGCTGTTGAAGAACAGTTCAGCGTCCCATCAAATGCAGCTCCAGAGTTAGTATACGATGCTACTCTTAAACTTCTCAAGTCACTAGAAGCAGATGAATCTCGAAATATGACTGAAGCTCTTGTTGATGATATATTTAATAGTCGTATGGGTGACTACAATCAACAAATGACGATGCAAAACCTTGAGAAAACTGTACATGATCTTCGCAAGACGCTGATAGTTATGAAGCGAGCCGCTATTACATCTACTGTCGAAAACGAGCGTAGAATAAGAACACTAGAGGATCTTAAAAATGGTGTAGAAACTACTGAAATGGCTGATATGAACATGGAAAACTATATTATGAACAGTGGTAATACTATTTTTGATAAAATCTACGAGGATGGACTTCGTGGCATGATTGGTAGTCCTGAGCCTAATTTTGATTTCGGACTGCATGATAATTTTGATGATCAGTACATTTCACCTCCCAATCATGAGAAGAGAAACAGCACACATTCAGAAGGACTCATGCCACCGCCTTCTCCTATCCACATGGGAGCATATAATACCGATCCTAATGATCCAAACTTTGCTACACCACCCAATAATCCCAACTTGAAAACACCTCCCATGCTATCTGATAAAGGTGGTTTGATGCATATTAGTAGTAGCTTCCTCACTCGTGATTCAACGCCTTCTCCTGAACGATTCTATAAAATGGTTCAAAATCGCTTATCATGGCAACAAATGAACGGTGGCTCTGAGTCACCATTACCTGCGAATGTGACCACTCCTACCGAGTTTTCTCGATATGAAAATGATCGTGATTCATCAACATCTTCAATATATAGTGGCCACTTGAGACGTTCCTCAATACATTCAGACTATTCATCATCACAAAATTCCTATAATCACACGGTATCATCAACACATAGTAACTCGAAACAGCGCCCACCCTCTATTCAACAGCAATATACGGCAGTTCAACAATCGCCTTATGCCCGTAAACGTAATCCTTTACGAGATAGCTCAGGAAAAGGAGAAACCGAGTATTATGAACATGAACAGGATTTGTCTAGCACTACATTCCAAAAGGGATCCACTGGTAGACATCAAGAAAACCATAAACGCTCACCTCTTTCAAATACATCTGCTGATAGATCAACCACACCAACAAGTGGGAATGTTTTTGATCGACTCTCTCAGACTCCGACCCGAGCATCTCAAGCTAAAGTAGCTTACCGCCACAGCAGTAGTAGTATGGATGAATTAAGGCAGCGATGGGAATATGAGCGTACACCAAGTGTTATGAGTGGCACTTATCATGAAGATCAATAAATCTAAATATTAATACCCCCCCTTTTTTTTTATATCGTTGTACCATTTCTAATATAAATTATATATAAATAAAAAATATATTTACATACTACTCTGTTGTAAAGAAGCATTTGGTTTGATTTAAACATGATTTATTTACGTAAACAGTCTAGTAATAGGAATTAAGCAGTCTTACGCTATGAAAATTGGCAGTTTAGTTTGAGTTGAAATCATTGTCATGTTTGTTAGGCCGTTTCCTACTCATTTTTGTTGCTTTACAGTTTTTAGATCTATTTACCAGTGTTTTTGGTGGAAAAAATGTTTATGATATCACTATATCCAAAAATGGCATTTTGGATTGGTATCTATCTGATTTTTGTGAAGAAAATAGTAACAAACCAAGATAGTCAAATGAAAGATTTTGTATTATGGTTTATTTTATAACTTCATATATAGGTATAAGATATATTACAATAAGTTAAGTATATTTTCTTTTTTCTGCTATTGCCTCCCTCTTTTTTTTTTTTGCTTTCACAAATGTATTAAATGATTATGGAGAAAAAGGAGTTAAATGCGGAAACGGTAGTCCAAACGATTTGAACCTTCATCTGTTGTTGTATCCAAATATTCTTTTTTCTCAGCGTCTGTTAAATTATTCCATTTCTTCTCGCGAACTTTGTTTGTGATGGTATATCGAAAGTGTTGGAAGATCAACAATACGGCTGCAGTAGCTACCATACCAAAATTAATCCAATTACCTCTGTAAAAACGAGGTGAATCATCTTGTTCTAGAGAAAGAGAGTAATGAAATAAGTAAATGCAATTAAATCTAAATGGTTATAGATCTTACGGTAAATTTGGCTCCCCGGCATACCGCACAAGTTGGCGAAACCAATAATAGTACCCAAAGCCAGTGTGCGTTTACCAGCAGGAGCCAAGTTTGAGGACATCCAAGCAATATGCATACCGTGCCATATAGGGAATGCACCTACAAACAAAGCTGCACCATAAAAACTCCAGCGACCAGCAGAGTCAGGTAAGAGTTCAAGAACTAAAAATCCAATAAGAGACCATAGACAGCCAAATAGAGCATGGAAAGCATAATATCCTTTTTTATCTGCATTACGTGCTATGAGGATGGAAAAGACTAATCCAATGATAGGTGCTGGTACAGACAAAAGATTACTGGTGGTAACCGAAAAACCATATCCTTTTATAAGAGTTGGTAAGTAGGTAGTGATGGGTGTGATTGGCATCATGCTAGTGAAAGTAATCAGTAAATGTGTCCATAATTTGGTATCCGACACACTAATTTTGACATCATGCCAAGTGACAGGCTTATTTTGAGATATTTTCGACAAATCATCCCGAATAATACGGGTAACAGCAATTCTTCGTTCTTGCTCCGTAAACCAACCAGTCTTACCACGAAGATATCCTTTTGTATTAGCTGGACCACTTGGAATAAAAAAACTATTTTTTTTTTTTAAAAAAAAAAAAGAGTTAATTATATTTTAAAGTAAGAAGTGTCCATAACTTACAAGGAAATTACACTGATAACTTGAGTAAGAATACCATCAATAATGAATAGCCACTTCCATCCAGATAAGCCACCAATACCAACCATTCGGAAGATACCGAACGAAATAAGTCCAGAAAAGGCTGATGCAAGAGATTGAACACCCCAGAACCAGGAAAGACGGGTAGCCAATTCATCGGTTTTATACCACTGTGTCAAGTAAGTCAAACATGCAGGGATGAAGCCAGCTTCAGTAAGTGCAATAAAAAATCGAATAGCAATAAACCCACTATAGTTCTACATAATAAAAGTTTACAAATGTTAGAATACGGAGGCTCGATAGATAACATATGTCATCTTACAGTCAAGAAAGCATGGCACCAAGTCACGATGGCCCACGAAAACATTAAAAATGGAATGTAGTAATGTGCGCCGACTCGTTTAACAATGGGAGGTGTTATAATCGTAACGATTGTAAATGTAATAGAATATATAAGTGTGCCAGAGTTAACACCAGTAATCCCGAATCCCAGATCTGCAGGAAGATTGTCTGAAATGGCATTTGCTATAAATATAAAAGGAAGTAATCATGGATTTAGTATGTACGCCGTATAAACAATTATTTGTTACTTACAAATATTGGTTCTATCCATATTCAATACAAATGTCATCAACAATACAAATGGAAATAGGGAAAAATCAATTTTGCGTATCACTTTAGACTCTTCCTCCTTGTTCCACTCAAGGTTAGAAACATAACCATCGATACTTTTGTCATCCTGAAGGGTATCAAAAGAAGAAGAAGAATCTGCTCTTTGCTTCTTTTCAGAGAATTCAATGACTTCAACTTTCTCGGTAATGGTAGGTGATTCAGTAGACACCATATTTGGATTAGAGTGAAAGAAAATGATAATGGGTGAGAATGAAGAAGGAAAAAATAGCCTTAATATATATAACATTTTATAATTTATCTTATACTCATCATCATACGACACTATTATGCCATTCTGTTCACATACATGTATGTATCACAATCAAGATAATACAAATTGCTTTATTTGTAATGTAAACAAATACAAACAATCAATTGCGTTTGTTTTATTGTTTTTTCAAGATCGTTAAAAAAGTGATAATAGATCCATGGTGTGGTGTCAAAGGTATTCATACAATTGTCCTACCATGTGATTGATTTGACGCCATTCAAAATGTATTTTCGCCATGAATATTAAGAGGCAAATTACATCATTTTA